>CAJQZM010037241.1:42527-68009 GCA_907164665.1 Colias nastes | reverse complement strand
AATCATTTATTTCTGGGCTTTTGAACGAATGTTCATGGCAGCCCCATTGCAACAATCAACTTACAAACTAAACACAATATAATAATTAGCATTTCTAAATAAAACAATGAGAACGCCTAGGAGCCAGCGCTATAAGTTGCAAGAAAATCTCCCACCATGCCATACACCAACCCTGCCTCCTCCGAGGAAGGGTTGGATAAAGAACTACAGAAAATTCCCATATTGGCCCGCGAAGCATCTAACTTTTGCAAGACTTCCACACGCTTCGTCTCGTTCCGGACACACTCCACAAGCACATGATGCACGTCCTCGGTCTTTCCACAAATTATACACAAAGGAGACTCTATTTTACCCATCATGTGTGCAAAAGCTCCTAATGGCATGTGTCCGGAACGCAATCTATGTGCCAACATAACAATATTGCGCGGTATATTTCCAACAAACCAAGGTGAACGATGAGGCTGACTTTGCATAATTTTGTACCAAATACCCTTTGTTTTTGAACGGACATCAAAGTACTCGCGCCACTGCTCCAAACATAAAAATTTAAATTTAGGTAAAAGTTCAGAGTGATTCGGAAGAATATAAATTTCCGAACCGTCACTGATTGCTGCTTTTGCCAAACGATCAGCCTCCTCATTCCCTGCTAAGCCAATATGGGAAGGTATCCACTGTAGTTTTACATTTATATTATTTTCAATTACCTTAATAAACTTACTTATAATATCGTATGCAATAGGATAGCCTCTAAAAGTCCCATTCAAACAATGCAATAAATGTTGTATACCGCTTTTGCTATCACTAAGTATAACTACACTATCCTGTGCCTTATAATTATATAGAATATTGGATAAAGCTGCTGATATAGCAAACAACTCCAGAGTCATAATACAAACAGGCGACGAATTTTTATAACAATCTTCTACTTTAGAAGTAACATCGATATAAGCACAACCAGAGTGCAGCCCGGTGCCCTTTGATCCATCCGTAAATATTTTAAGACAATGACTATACTTAATATCAATTTCACGAACAACTTCATTTTTTAAAACCAACAAATTATAATTTTTTTTTGAATCCCGTATACAATCCAAGTAATCACATATATATTCTTTAATATTTACTCCAGGGACCCAATTTTTAAACCGAAACAATTCTAAAGTGTGAGAGGTAAAAAGCCTCTCATCTTTAATTTCTATGTAAGTTAACGCCAACAGTGGCTGCTTTTTTCTAGACCAATAATTATTCGTACAAAGAGCACCGAGCTTGTCCAAAAGAATAGTAGCGGGATTATTACAAAAAGATTTGGCTTTAAGACAATATTTGTAAGCTAAATATTTGCGACGTATAGCTAGCGGAGGTATACATATTTCACTCTCCATTACGTGCACTGGCGTGGATTTAATAAAGCCACCAATTATTCTTAACGCTTGATTTTGTATTTTATCAAGTTTAGAAACATGACATTGTGCACTGTTGTCGTATAAAAAGCTGCCAAAATCAATTCTACTCCTAATGATGCTTATATATAGCCTTCTTAAGTGCTTAGGATGAGCTCCCCATCCGCTACCAGCTAAGACTTTCAAAATATTGATGAATTTTTGAGTTTTTCCGCAGACTTCATTTATGTGCCTACCCCAACGTAAAGAGCGATCCAACCAAACACCCAAATATCTAATATTTTCATTATATTTTAAATCTAAATTATTGATTTTAAGGGTTATATTATGTTGTCTTCGTCCCCTGCTAAATAGACAAAAATTAGTTTTATCTACCGATACCTGTAAACCTATATCATAAAGTAAAGATACTAAAATATTTAATGCATTTTGAATATCCTGAACGCTATTATTAATAACGGAATTACTCGAATATATTACAAAATCGTCAGCGTACTGACCTATTCCTACACTAATGGTTTTACTAATCTCAGCAGTAACCAAATTAAAAAGAAGAGGAGATATTGGATCGCCTTGGCACAAACCGTTAGACGCCCACCTAACCAAAAGATTACTTCTACTACTACTATTACTATCATCATTACAGGAATCAGAATTATTAATTATAAGATGTCTCTCACTTAAAAACTCCCAAAAATAATTGCACATTTTATAACCCACATTCAAAAGGTCTAATTTTTTAACTACGGCTTCAGTAAGAACATTGTTATACGCCCCTTCTACATCAATGAAACAAGCTAACGTCGGTATATTTTTAGTAAGACCAATCTGAATTGACGAGACAAGGCAAGCTACTGAATCTAGACAAGAACGTGATTTTCTAAACCCTGTTGTATGAACAGACAAAATACCATTTCTTTCCACATACCATTCTAATCTTTTACCAATCATATTATGAAATATCTTACATATACACGATATTAAGGAAATAGGCCTCAATTTGACTTCACTACTTAAATTTGAATTTAACTTAGGTATAGGTACAATTTTTATATCCCTCCATTGTTTAGGAATATAGCCAGTATCGAATATATCGTTAAAAATTTTAAGCAAATGGCGTTTACCTATTTTCGGGAGATTAAATATCATAGAATAAGTAATACTATCATTTCCTGGGCATGTGTCTTTCTTTTTGAGGCACACCTCTAACTCTTCTAAACTGAAAGATGATTCAAGTAAATTATTTACCGATGATAATTCTGGCTTACGTGCTTTGACAAAATCAGGAGCTAATTTACATAATAATTCTTGTAAATCACGAGTCGGAGCCCTAAATCGGGAATTCCGACTACCTTTGATCCATTTAATTTTATGCCACATATCTGATAACGTAGTACTTTCGTTAATAGAATCGCAAAATTTCTGCCAATCAATAGACCTAGCTTTTCTTAATTCAGATTTAAATAATTCATTTTTACTTTCCAATATTGTAAGATTATGTGGAGTTGGATTTCGTCGAAATATGCCTAGAGCTAATCTACGTTGGGCAACTAAATGAGAAAGAGATGGGTTCCAGTATGACTTAGGCTTGAATTTATTCTCTGGGTCAATGCTTATTTTTACAAATGGAATATGTTTGTCAGCAGCTTCATTGATCATTTCAACAAATCTATCGTAAGCAGCTTGAATACTTTCAAATTCTATACTATATCCTAGTAACGAGAGTTCGAGAGTCCTGGAAAAATCTGCCCAATTAGCTTTTTTAAAATTTCTCTTTTTGACAAAGTGGCTAACATCCTCAAAATTTACAGAAACTTTAATTATCATGTGGTCACTACCGAGATTTTCATTCATTACACCCCATGTAAAATTTGCAATAACGTCAGACGTAACAAATGTAATATCCGGAGAAGTCTCCTGTACAAGGTTATTAACCAATTTAACTCTAGTTGCGGTTCCTGTATTCATAGCAATAAAGTCATTATCTAGTGAAGCGTCTAACACTTGAGTACCCCTAACATCACTTTTCGAAGACCAATTTGTATGATGCGCGTTAAAGTCTCCGGCTATTATGGTTTTATATCTATACAAAGAAAAAAGTTCATTCCAATCTGATTGAGTTGTTCTAACTGATGACGGACAATAAATGGAAACTATATTTTTAATAAATTTACAATTTAATACTTTTACGGCTACTGCTTCTATTCCAGGATTATTAATGTTAACATGATTTACTTCAGTTATGATTGATTTGTGAATTAAAATTGCTACCCCCCCATATGAATCAATTCTATCCTTTCTATGCATATTATAATTAGTCATATTTATATTTATTTCCTCATTCAACCAAGTCTCGCTTAAGATGGCTATATGTATCTTATTCTGTATTAACAAACATTCTAACTCTAGCAATTTTGGTTTGATGCTTTGCGAATTCCACTGGACTATGTTAATGAAGCGCTGCTTAACAGGAACGCTATCCATGACCGAAAATAGATAGAAGATTAGAGAAGAATTCTCCCCTTCTAAATAAATCCGCTACCAATGGGTAGCACTCCTCAAACATTACGCTTAACACGTCCGTGAATTTCTCGCTCAGCATTTTTCTTGATAAAATAATGTCTCTTAATCTATTAAGTAGCCTAATAAAACTAAAGTTATGCTTCTCTCTGGGTTCATCATCTTCTCCATTACACTCACTTATTTCCTGATCTACAGTTTCCTCTCTATCATCACGTTTTTTCTTGGGTTTATTTTTCACTTTTTTTCTAACTTCTTGTCCCTCTTTCACTGAAATGTTCTCCGACTCCTTATTTAAAAATTGATCGTTTGTGTATCCCTTATCTATATGTTTTTTATTCTGGTTTAATACCGCTCCACTGTAAGTTCCAACATTCCTATCGACACCCATATCATTTGGTATACTTATACTTGTATTCTCCACTATTGTATTCTGACTTCCTAAAGATTCTGTTTTCATCTTCTCTGTATACAGCATCAATGCTTTTTTATATGAACAGTTCTCCACGCTCATTATACATCTTAACTCTTTTTCTTTTTTAAATTCCGGACATTTACTTCTTTCAATCGCCATATGTGGACCGCCACAATTTACACATTTGAAAAATTTTGTGTCACAATTCTCGTGGTTAAGACCACACTTAGGGCACACTCTTTTTTTATGTGGACAGAATTTTTTTAAATGACTAAAGCGCCAGCAATTCGCGCACTGCGAGACTGGGAATGTATACGGTTCCACTATAAAACGACAACCGTATGCAGAAACATAAGGCGGTATAGCGGTACTCTTAAAACAAATGCGAATAGTTTCACTGTCAACCCATATCCCTTCACTATTTTGACGACGTAAACGCCGCAAAGAGGCTATCTCACTCTCACATACAAAAATCTTTTGTAACTCTTCTATACTTGTGTCTAAATCTATTTGCCTCACTATACCATAACAAAATTTCAGCTCATCAGTTCTATAACATCTCCAATCTCTTTTAATTAACTCTTCGCATTGTATTAATAAGTCAGCATTCTCTTTATCTCCAAAAGCAATCGATACTTTATAATTACTTTTAAATTTAATTCTTACAATATTCTTAATGTTCAAGTCCCTTAACAATTTTGCGAAAGCGATTTGTTTAGGAAGTTGATCTTTTTACGTCAAAGTAACCTCATATATTATATCCGAACTTTGAGAATGAAACGAACTATTGTTCGTTGCCTGATTGTCGTTTACTGCATTTCTTTTCGACTGCTTCTTAATTAACCGCTTCGATTTTCTATTTACCTCAATAAAATCATCATTGTCTAAATCACTATAATCTCTCACCCGTTTACGATGTATTGATTCATCCGAAGACATAACCGCAGACATAGGGTGTAAACCAAATAGTTCGCCACCCGATTCTTCGTTAAAAGCACCGCCGCATGGTTCGATCGCACACGCATTGTCAGACATTTTAAACGACGTTAAGCGCCTGCGCGTAAACAACACGTACAGCTCACACGGCTGGCGCCGAGCGACTGAAGTCCTGTTGAAGGAGAAAAGTGTCTTCGTCGCGAGTTATTACACGCATAAATTTCAGATCATCCGCAAACAGATATGGCGTGGAGTTACGGAAGCAGCTAACAATGTCATTAATAAATATATTAAACAACACAGGGCCCAAGTGCGAGCCTTGTGGTACGCCAGATCTGATGCTATAATACGGTGATTCGAACCCATTTGCAACTACATAGAACGAACGTGAGTCCAAATAACTACCCAACCATTTCAAAAGTGACCCAGAAAAACCAAGTGCTGCTAGCTTGTGAATTAAAATTTTATGAGGAACCATGTCAAACGCCTTTTTAAAATCAGTGTATATGACGTCGACTTGCTGTTTGATGTCTATGGCAGAAATTATATTTTGAGAAAAATGGACTAGGTTAGTAAGTGTGGAGCGACCTCTAGTGAACCCATGTTGACTTTCAGTTAAATATTTTTTAAAATGATATTGAATAAAAGGCAACGTGCAAATTTCAAATACCTTGGAAAATGTCGATATAATAGAAATAGGTCTATAGTTACGAACTGAACCACTATCCCCACTTTTAAAGATCGGAACAACCTTGGCGGATTTCCATTGCATAGGAAACATTCCAGAATTAAGCGATTCGTTAAAGATTAACCACAAAGGTAAGGAAAGTAAATCAGCACATTCAACTAATAATATAGGAGGAAATCCATCAGGCCCAGCACCTTTTGACCTGTCCAATGATTTAAGAACTTCCCTAATTCTTTTACGCTCAATATACAATGAACCAAGGCTGTCACAAGCATTAGTGGGGACTTTTTGCGTAATAGGATCCGAGGTCTCCGCTCCGTCATACACTGAGTGAAAATATTTTGCAAATAGGTCACATATATCTGCACCGTTATCAGCTGTTTGAGTTTCATCGTGCATAATATCGGGATATGTTATTGAATTTTTACGTTTATTTTTGATATAGCCCCAAAAAGCCTTACAGTTAGTTTTGATATTTTTTTCAACGCCAGCAACGTAATTCATATAGTCAGTTCTTGCAAGCCGATTACACTTACTGTTTAATAATTGCAATTCAATTTTATCTATGGGGTTTTTATATTTATTGTAGCGTTGTTTTATTTTATTTTTTTCTTTAAGTCTCTTGAGAAACGTCTGGCTTATCCAGGGATGTCGTTGTTTAGACTTCCTTTTAAAAAGTGGTATGAACAGTTGGATAGATCTTTTAAGAATGTCGTTAAAAATATCAACCATGTCAGTAACATCACCGCACTCCTCAAATTTTGCTTGCCAGTTTATATCTGCTAGATAACCTCGTAATTCAACATAGTTGCCTTTGTGATAGTTATAAACTTCCCTGTTATTATTGGGCATCAAATTTGAAGAGCGGCGAAAATTAGTAGTGATTAAAAGTGGTGGATGTAATGGGTCAATTTTAGTTAAGCAATTAAAACATTCACTAACATTACAACTATTTAAATCAGCTAAAACAAGATCTAGAACTCTATTATGCACATTGGGAATATTATTATGCTGTATTAAATTATTAACATTGCAAAAATCTCTTAACATGGAATCCAGAATGGATCCAGATGTTACATTAAATTGATTAGAATTAAAACACCAAAATGAACTCAAATTAAAATCTCCAACGATAAGAGTCGGGTACTCGTGTAGTTCTGAGACTCTGTTACAATTGTTTAAAAATTTAGCCAAACAATTTTTATTTAAAGGTGGTGGCAGGTATACAGTGCATAAAACAAGTTTTGAGATTGTATTCCCGAAGCTTACGTTTATAGCTACCCAAAGGTCTTCACCATCACCGTCCCACTCAATCAAGCGAGTAGAGATTATATTTTTATGGACTGCTACAAGGACACCACCACCATCTTTCTTTGTTGTCGCTCCAGATATGAAGCGATCCCTCCGGTATACATTATAATCACTTCCAAAAAGCTCACTACTTAACACAGCGTCATTCAACCATGTCTCAGTGAAAATGATTATATCATAATTGTAAATGCAAATATTTCTATATACTTCATGTGTTTTTGTGCGAAGACCACGCGTATTTTGGTAATAAATACTAAGCATTTTTGATAGAGAAAGCCATTTTATCATGCCACTAAAAAATATATATATTTTAAGATAATTTATCAAGATAGGCTAAGTTCTTAATAATTTTTAAATCAGCACCATCATTTTTTTTCATTAGGACTTTTCCATTCCTGACCCAAACATATTTGTAGCCAATTTCTTTGGCCTTTATTCTAGACGCTGCATGGATGATTTTAGTTTGAGGAGATAGGTGCTCAGATATATATATGGGTTTGCGCTCATTACCAAGACCAATGTGACTAGTATTAAGCTTATCTTCAATATTTTTATTCCTATTGAAATTAATAGCTGCAGCCAAAAAACTATCGCGCACTTTGGCGGTTGAAAACTGGGCTATAATCGATCGTGGCCGAGGACTAGAACGGTCTTGCTTTGCAGTTCGGGTGCATCGAGATATTTTCTCATCCTGTATCTTACAACCAATAGCATCACCAATTCTTGACACAATATCAAATACATTTTCACTTCGTGACTCTGGAATGCATTGCAATTCCAAATTACAAGCCCTTGTTTGATGTTCTAGTTGTTCAATTCGTTCGTTTAAATTTATTATAGTCTTTTGCAATTTTGAGTTTTCAAGAATTAAGTTAGACACTGAGTCTTTTTCTGCTTCCTTTAGTTTTTGAATTGCTTCATATTGGGCGTTCATGAAAGTTATAGAATCTTTTATATCTTGAACTTCGGCCTTAAGTGTTTTTACTTCAGCATTAAAGGCAGAGGATAACGAAGACCTTAGCTGTTGAAGCATTTCACTGTTTTCCGCCTTTAGTACCTCCCTTACAACTTCACGAAGATCGTCATGAGAGATCGCAGTCATAGATTGCTGTGGCGGTGAAAACAGTGCTGGGCGCTTATTACATCGTTTAGTTATATTTGTTATGCTAGGTGCTTTCCCTGCTTTGTCACGCACGGGAGTACTATCATCTTTAGATTTTTTTGGCCTGCATAGGGGGCATTTCCAGTAAGATCCTTGGTTACGATAGTCTTCAATAGGATCACTTGGGCAGATACATTTCAGGTGAAAAACTTTTTTGCAATTTGAACATTTTATATAATCTTTATCGTATTCTTCCTGGTCACAGCAACCCCATATGAGTGGTTTAGGCATTATAAAAGAAAGATAAAAAAGAAAAAAAAAAAAAAATTCTGTGAGGACTCGCTGGATTCGAACCCAGGACGTTGAGTACAGCTAATACGACAGTCGTGCCTTCACGCAACGAGCCAAACTTGCAGTTGAAAGAATGATCGAATTTAAGGTTTATACTACACAAGATGGGAACTACTGGCGTGAAACAACCAATCATAGATTGCAGCGTGTAGATGAGTCGTACTCACGGCCACGGGCAACTGTTCGAGAATCACTGACACAATATCACTGTGAACGTTAACTTTTGAAACTATTTTCTTGTTTTAGTCCGTTATTGCTGGATATATGCGTTATTGATTATGCACACTTTATAATGGAGTAATAATTGTAAGATGATTAATTGTTTTGAAGCGAAAAAACACAACTTTTAAAACACTTTTGATAATTTATTAAAGAGCCCAACTTATAACGTCCGTACTGCGCGGGGGGACCGCGCGAAGATCATGAAAGCTTTCATAACAAATTAGGGTTATCGTTTGCGTAGACAAGGCAAATTTACATGAAATATAATATCATTCTTTAGAATAACCTGAATCAATGGTCAAACAAATTCCCAATAATTTGAGAGCGAAAGACTCGTAGGAATAAAATATACCTCTGGAAAAAGATCGTTCTGATACTGCTACTAAATCAATATTATTATTTTCTAGCACAACTATTTTTGGGTGAAGAGTATTCATTATATACAGCATGCCAATGAAGCGTAGTTTTACTTTCCAATCTATTCTTATTCTATACAGCACACAGTCAACATTGCAAGATAGAATCATTTTTTACTTATTTTACTACTTGCTAGCTAATGTACAGTGCACCTATGCATGATCTAATATAATCCACAAACGAAGAACACCCGAAGCACAGCTTCAAAAAATTCATGTTCAAAATGCTTAGTTTTTTATTCTATTCTACCTCCACACTATAAACTTTTACTAAAGTGCATCTATTCTCAACCACTACGTATCTGGTTATTATCATCTAAATCTTACCTTTATTATGTAAATTCTTAAAACGAATTATTATTCTATCTAAAATCTACATCATCCATGTCCTTTACCACTACGTACCTGACAGCCGTCATCTACATAATACGACCGCCATCATCTACATCTGACCGCCGTCATCTACACCTCACCTGTATATCGTCCAAGTCATTTGGCTCCTAATATGAGACCTGTCTCAGGATGACCCAAAATAGCTCAGGAGCTATTCTATTTCTCCACATTACCAACTATTAACTAAAGCGCATCTCCAACCATATCTCACCAGTAATATGTATATAAAATTCTTAAAGTGAATTATTTCTACATTTGACCACCGTCATCTACATCTGACAGTCGTCATTTACATCTCACAGCCATCATCTACATCTGACAGCCGTCATCTACATCTTACAGCCGACATCTACATCTGACAGCCGTCATCTACACCTCACCTGTATATCGTCCAAGTCATCTTGACTCCTAGCATGAGACCTGAGCTCATAGCTGTAACCGGAAGAAGGTGAGTTGGCATGGGTGGGGGACACTGAGAGGTTCCTCCTGGGAGGCTTCTTGGGAGGGGTGGGCTGTCGAAACAGAGTCTCAGCTTTATGTCCGAGAGTTAAGTACTTATAGTATACACATTATATGCTATGATAATGTATTTACATATGAGATTATTGTTTTGAGTGATTAGATTTATTAAAAGAAAATAATCCATGACCTGTTGCAATACAAAAGTACGATAATTACTATATAAAACGTTTTACTGAGCATACAAATACTAATTAATCATATCAACAAAAGTAATGGCTTCCCTTAACTTTTGAATATCAGTATCTAGATTTAAATGTTCCAATTCATTTTAAATTAAGTTTAAATTAATAGTTCTTAGCATTGTTAGATTCTACTACGTAATTTTATTTCCCGTCGTGTACGCTTCAGTAGGATTCTAGGAAATGATGGCTTGGAAACGAGATACATCCCTACGCTGAAATTGTCGGTAATTTACGAGAATGTCAGCATCTATTTATAAGGGATCTTATTGTCGTCGCTCGAAGATAAGTGCCCGCAATTGCGTAATTGTGAAATTGAACGATCACGGAACTCGGCGTTGGCGTAAAGTTCAAAGTTTAAACTTTCCAGTGAAAATAACTTATGCTTGTGTTTTGTGTCTTTTATAAAAATGACATTGTTGTGCTATGAATTGAATTCATTACATCAAAACTACCATTAATTCCGGTTACTCTTTTACTTTTTAAAGACATAAAACTTCCAAACAGAGCAATGCATAACAATTTCGTAAGCTTAAAATTTTAAAATGATATAGATTTACTCTAAAGCATTGATACTGATTAAATATGACTTATTACTGGAATGCCCTCAAAACTTGGTACTAAATCGAACTGAAATCCATGATTCATTATAGCCATTCAATATAATAGCTATTGTCTTACACATGGACCAATCTCTGTAGCCACAAGCGGAGCGGGTAATTGAATCTCAGTCCGCGGATGAGATCTAAATTGGAAGCAGGCGGACACTGAATGGACAATTTTCTCCATAAAAGCCTATTAACTGTGGATATCCTTTCATGCCTAGTTAATACGGATTGTGCGTAATTGAGTTTGTCTTCTAGTGGTATTTATACGTGTTCTATTATTTATCTATGATATTATTTAGAATTTGTCAAGTCATGTCTCGTGTCATGGTGCAAATTTCGCGTTTTTCGCAATTATTAACCTGTACCTTGATCGAATTGGCAAATTCTTTTTTTATCAGCTCTAACAGGTTGACTTCAGTCATAGAGGATCAATGCAAAGTAAAAGAGAAGTTTATATTATGAAAATCATATAACCATCAATAATAAGCATGCTCACTGACGTTGCCATCATCCGTACCATTTATGTCCATTTCCAGATAATATCATCACAATATCACGAACATTTCTTGGTACAATACAGCAGATATCCATCTTTATTTAAAAGCTATCATCCCGCATCCTCTGTTCTGCTGTATCGACAATTGACGGTGTATAACTTACTAATCAATTTTAATCTACATTGCTTGTTACATTACCAACAAACGGTGGAAGCTTTTTATCCTATAATACATAACCAGCAATGTATTACAATTTCGTTAAATCGTATTGAGTTTTAGTCCATTTGTGAACTTTTAAACATGGCTGGATGTTGGCGCCATATTAATGCCCTCATCGCGGCCGTGACGGCGCGGGCGCATCCAATTTATATTGAGTCCTTTGAAGTACTTTTGTGCTGTATTCGCGGAACTATTCCCTTTTATGCTTGTTATTATGTTACAAAATTGATGTTCTTGTGAATTGAATAAATTGACATGTAGGTATGTTACGACATCTTATTTTGAAATGGATAGAAGTGTTCTGGGCAATTAATGATGTCCCATCAGAAGTGATAAATTCGGATGTTTGTAGACAAAATCCGTATTATAGTCTCTTAAAATAGTTGTGAGACAAAACGTGGAGCATTTTTTATATTAGTTTACTTGAAATAAATAAAATATTACCTATTAAATTAAATTAAATTTTGACTATTAACTACTTATATAGAAGATAATCTACATACATTGAAATGTTTATCCAAATAACTTTAAGAAATATCAAACATGAGATCTATCGCATAATTCACATTTCTAAAATACTACAACCCAGTAACCCACATAGCAATAACTAATAATATTAAAGCATTCTAAAGATAATTCGCGTCTGGTTCGATACATCACATGTCCATGTGATGTAACATGCTACATATTAATTTGTTATAACTCTTGTACTTTAGTTAGTAAGTAGTTTATAGAGGACATCCTTTAATAATTCAGTGTAACTGTTTCGAATTAGGAACACTTTAAAAGTACATCTCTTCACCATAATTAATATGTTTTTGACAATTTTTTTACATTCTGTTCAGATAGATGAGGAAAATAGTTATATATATTAAATATATGAAATAATATTAAATGCGTACTTTTTTTTTATTTTAAACACATTTTAGACATCTACAAACGAGTATTGTTTATACTCTACTAATATCACTGATATTGACACAAAAGTTGAACTACATTGAGCTAATTAGGCAAAGTACTCTCAGCATCTCGCTTTCTTCTCAACATAAGATTTTTCTAACATATCTTGGCTAATAAGTATATTCTAGTTTACTATCTTGAAACTTCACAAAATGTACGTACCCTACTTTACAACTATAATCGATCTTCATAAAATTACTAACATATTCCTTAATTAGAACAATAGGGTATTAAGAACCTGATCGTATTATAGCTAGAGGTAACTTTATTGATGCATTACACATGTTACAATATGTAGTTAAAACCTCGTGTAGCAAAAATTGTTAATTTTTAGGGTTCCGTACCTCAAAAGGAAAAAACGGAACCCTTATAGGATCACTTTGTTGTCCGTCTGTCCGTCCGTCCGTCTGTCAAGACCCTTTTTCTCAGGAACGCGTGGAGGTATGAAGCTGAAATTTATATCAATTACTCAAGTCTACTGTACCTTGAAGCTGTGAAAAAATCAAACTTCTAAGCCAACGCAATCAAAAGATACAGCCGTTTATGCCGCAAATTTTCGACACTTGCAAGGGAATCAAAACCTACAGGGTGCTTCCCGTGAACTCAGAATCTTGAAATTTGGTACGAAGCAACGTCTTATAGCATAGATAAAGGAAAAATTACGAAAACCATAAATTTTTAGTTACATCACATAATATATATTTTTTTAATAATTTTAAACTTACTACCCATTTCCTCATAAACGCGTAGAGGTATTAAATTGAAATTCAATTATGACTCGATTGTCGTAATGAACGAACTTTGTAAACCTTGCAGGTTTGTACGGAACCCTCGGTGCGCGAGTCCGACTCGCACTTGGCCGGTTTTTATCCTAGGTATTACCTACCTATCTTTTTATTATTTATTTTTTTGTAAATAATATATCAATGGGCCCTATTTACTTCTTTGGATGCATTCATATCATATTTAAAAGAATTAATACGTCCGAATTTATGTATTATATTTACACATACGTAAACATATGGTACTCAATTATTTAACTTTTACAATACAATATTTACTTAACATTTTCTAAATGAACAAAACAATTGAATGGTTAGGCCATTAACTTTCATGTTAACCGTAGCAGTATTTATTTGATCTGGTGCACTACAATCGCAAGTAAACTACAAAATTACTCAAAATTAACAATACGGTACTATCGTTAATGTATACAAACATATAAACACTTATATTGGCGCTTCGCCAAAACCTAGATTGTGTTATATTTCCGTCTTGCGAACGTTCGACAGTAACAAATCGGACATGTCAAATGTCACATTATTGTATGTAAGATTTTTAATTTTTTGAAGTGACACTTCTTTGAGAACGTTGAGAGTAAAATTTCAAGGTCGCGTCATGCCAATTACCGTCACGTTATGGAGTAAGGCGATGATTGTGTATATTTGAATCTTTCTAAAGAAATTTCATTTCTGACACGTTTCATACTCCTAAAATTTTTGTGATACCGGTGATTATATCATCGTTTCAATTCGTTTTCTGTTAAAAATTTAGAGTACTGCATAAATCAATAATAACTTGTAAGTAACAGAAAACGCTCTATAAGGCCATAAGAAAATAAATATTTTATTTTACAGTGATTTTTTTTTTAATTAAGACCTAGATATTTAAGCGCAATTTATAAAGGACACGGGAAACTATTAAGGCACTCAAATACAAGTGACGCTATTAAAATTTACTGCTGCTTACTAGCTCATTTTGCTTTACTAAAACATCCGCAACGCTTCCGTATTTTAATCTTTGAAACAATGTTGCAAACTACAGCATTACGAGAAGTTAAAATTGGGTTATCGAGACCTTGGCATACTTTTATTTTAAAACAGATTCCCGAAATAAAGGTGACGTTCATACATTTCCAACGCAATATCCGTAACGCTTTTTCAGATTGCAATAAACAGAAAAACTTTTCCTTTAACCAATCGTATAAACAACTAGCTGTGCCCTGCCGTTTTACCCGCAGTGCTCCTCTCCTGTCGGTCTTAGCGTGTTGATAGATACGTCGATAAATGGGCTATCTAACACCGAAAGAATTTTTCAAATCGAACCAGTAGTTCCTGAGAGAGAGCTGAAGAGTTTGTTTGTTTGAGCGCGTTCAAACAAACTCTTCAGCTTTATAATATTAGTATAGATAACATTTTTCATACATATTTATATTCCTAAATCCTAACTATGATAAAAAAATCTAACCTAACCTAACATTTTTTTACACCTAAACCGCACACAAGTACACCAAAAAAAAAAACAAAAAACTTACACAATCATCCATATTATATCCTTGCAAGATCACAATTCACACACACACAAACATTTTGCACAGAACACACACAAACACTTGAACACATACACGCTACGCACGGCGCGTACGCACGGCGCGACTGACGTTCTTTCGGATGGACCGGAACGCACGTGGGCACCATAATCTTGTTATAAACTTTATAATGGCTCTAATTTGCGGTTATTTTTACACCGTCTTCACTGGATTATAGGCGAGAATTCTTTTTTCGGTTGAGGATTTATTGAGAAAATATTAGTTAGAATTGCTGATACTTAAGTCTTGAGGGTTTAACTAGGAGTTTATAACATAAACGTTATCTTAAAAACCAAATTATAAATAATAAATAAAATAAATAAATAATATTTTATTTCCAGATATTCATCCATATTTGTGTTAGTATACATTATTCTTACAAACTATGTTAGTAATACGTATTATTAAATTAATACAGTGTAGTTAATCTTCCCATCGATCATACCAAAAAAATCTTTATAATCTCTGATTAAAGCCTAAACATATCCGATACCAAAATAGCATCTTGACTAACTATATAGTTTCTAAAATTTCAAAAAATCCAGCATGAAATTTCTTAAACATAACATTAGCATAGTACAAAATTAAACACAGCAATTCATCCATTGGACATTACAACATCCTGCGCCTGCGCATGTGTCGTGTTAGCAGAGCTTTCTCACGACATCTTAATCATAGTCTATTAGTTGATGCGCCTTGTAATCCACGACACGCATGGTGAGTGGTTTTATACCATAATAAAAGTTATTAAGAACAATAAGATTATTTAGAAACCTCTTCTTTTGTCGTACTTACTTATTATTACTTTTTGTTTAATTTCAGTTGCATAAAAGAGGCAGTATCTACGACAACATTTTAGCGCCCATTATATACAATTTTTATTTAGTTTTACTTGTATTTGGTGGGTATATTATATTTTTATTGATTCAAATTTTGCAATAACACACTTCGGACACACCCCGGACACTCCATACAAAATTATCGTTTTGACAGTCACACTGTAGAGACTGCAAATGTGTGTGTTAACGCTTTATGGTTGGCACATTTTTGACTAGCGTAAAAAAAAATTCGCGTTTTTCTGATGAAATACATCCGTAAACAGCACAATATCTAACCATTTTCTACGAAAAACGATAATCACAAATCCAAAATAATAAAATTACTTTATGTCAATTTGATTAATGTTATCAATCTTCGTTGCGTATCGTCCCTGTAGAAAAATGTGGACCATTTTTAGCCTGATCGTGCCGGGTGAGGTAAGTGTTTAATTTTGGCGGGAGGCGGAGAGTGTCCGTTCTGTAGCGTTTAGCTACTATTATGTATTCTGTGCTTCGGATCTTATTAACCTTAATGTCAAGAAATTTATCTGAAAAAACGAAAAACTTTTTATATACATACTCATTAAATCTTATTTCCATCGTCTGTAAAGGTACCTATCTATTTCAAAGCCTTATTAAACCTATCATGCTTCGAATTTTCAAGAGACATTTCACATAATATGTTAGCAAAGCTGAGAGCTGACCTACTACTTAGAGATTCCAATGCCAGGACACGTTTGCCCCCATTTCTTGCGAATGTTCCGAATATTCTAGATGCTCTAACTTCGTTACTGACATAGTTTAGGACATAAACTATGAATAAACTACACATTTGAACTATTTTGAATATTATGGTAAATAATAAAGCGTACAAGACTATTAACTTATAGGATACCCAGGAGCATTTTCTAAATCAATTATTATGTTTCTAACATTATAAAATTTATTTATAACGTTCACTACGTAAATAAACCAACATCTATTGTCGTGAAAGCCATACTCTTCGCTGTCATCGTTTTTCTTCCAAACTATTACGTTAAACATTCCGATAATTTACGAACCTCTAAATCCATCTACAGGTCACACAAACATTAATTAATTACACTATAGCGTGACGAGCAACAGGTCATGGGTGGGCCGAGTGATTTGAAAAGGCATTTAACATTAAAGGTGAAATAAAATTACTATTTAATTAATATGAATTAGGAACGGGACGTGGGAAAGTCAAGGTTAATTTGAAATTTCACTTAATTACACAAATACGCTGAAAACTTTATGGATACAAAATATTTCAGGTTATATGTGATATTATGTCAAAGTATAAATGAAGTGCAAATGAAAATTATTTAGTAGGTAACACAGAAAACCAAATTAGTAATTAAAAAAAAAAAATTTTAGGATATGAAATTAATATATGACTAGAAACAAGTCTATGATATTAAATTAAGAATGTTTGTTACTAAAAGTGTAATAAGGGTGTACATAAATTCGTTAGAATAAGCATATAAATACGTAAAATAGATACATTAACACAGAAAGCAACCTGCAATAAACAACATTTAGGGCACTTTTCCAGCAATAA
The DNA here is from genome assembly GCA_907164665.1 of Colias nastes. Lineage (NCBI taxonomy): Eukaryota > Metazoa > Arthropoda > Insecta > Lepidoptera > Pieridae > Colias > Colias nastes. Next base: position 50,502 of record CAJQZM010037241.1, on the reverse strand, counting down.
TGTGCGAGGATGTATGGGAATATGTTTGTAGTTAACGAATAGTATCGCTTTAAACGCTAAATGCTTCAAACTTCATTCTAAATGAAGCGATATGCTTGGTTATTTACAGACACATTCCTCGCTACACATCCTCGCAAATTATCGGTAGAAAAAAAGCACCCTAAATACGTGAAATAGGTACATTAAGACAGAAAGCAACCTGTAATAAAGACCATTTAATTAGCAAACTCACCGAAACTTTGCTATACTCGTGCTGGTGCCTGTGCGGCGCGCAGCTGGACGCCGCACTCGACACGCTGAGCGCGTCGCCCTCGCTCGCGCCCTCCGCCTCGTCCCAGCGGCGCCGCGACCCGCTGCGAACCAACCCCGCGCCGCGCTCAAGCGAAGCCGACGCGCACGACCCCGGAACACCGCTGTCCGAGCAATCGGACGAGGACTTATCCCCCCCACATTCACCCTCTTCGTCTAAATCGTCTAACCCGCGCGTCAAAGTACTTCCGAAACGAAACGAATCGCTGTGCTTCCAGGGACGCTTCGTTGCGCTGACGTCAGACTTTATCGTGTCCGCGTCAGAACTGTCCTCGTCCGATTGCACGCTACCCGACCCGTCGGAACCGTCATCCGACGATTCCTCCATGCAAGTTTTAAATGACGAATCGGATATAATTGTGACGTTCGAGTTGCATGACTGCAACGACCAGTGACCAGAGTGTTCCGAGGAGTTCGACTTGTTCAGCGGAAGATCAGAAGCACACATAGATTTAGAATCGGTCGATGTTGATCTATTTGAATTTAACGACATAACCTCAGATATATCTTTAAGTGAATAAGGCCTAGCCGTCGACGATATAGATGAATGTGGAGACATTTCAACGTATGTGTAACTATCACGATTTGCTTTACTAGACTTTGAATCATTCCTTTCTAAAATATCTTGCACGTTAACTACGGCGTAAGGCTCTTCTAAATTGGACGGCACAGATTTATTTTTCGTTAAACCGGTTTTTTGTTTGGTCAAAGAAAGAGTCGTCTCTAACGTGATGTCTGGAGTCGATATACTTTTCTTTATGGCAGAGAATTTTACGATTAAGTCTATAGGAGAATCTCGCTTATTTGCGTGCAACGAACATTTCCCTGAATCACAGAAACATCTAAATGATGTAGAAATCATTTCCATTCTATCTCTTAATACGTCCATATCTATAGTTACAGTCTCTTCACTTTTAGGCGGAATATCTAATAGATCTTCAGCACTGTTGTGGAATTTGGGAGGTTTAGCTCTACAAAAACATATAGCCGTTTCAAAATAACTTTTCCGTTTTTCATTAGTTTTAATCAATGAAGAATCAGTGCTTATGGTGTCTGTGTTGAAAATAGAGAGAAACTCCTGAACAGTGGGACCTTTATACACACAATGGCCTGTGCCTCTTATGTGGTAGTGAGCTAACGTTTCTTTTAAGAATGCATCATTCCATTTTGGCAAATCTCTAACGTTAATTGAATTTCTATCAACTTCAATATTAGTGAATGTTTTATGTCGAAATAGGACTTTCTTTTTAACAGTTCTTTCTGTTTTCTTACTCGGCAATGTACCAGTCATCGACAAATACATAGATTTTTCATCAACTTCACCACTACAATCAACATTTTCTAACGCACTCGCTTCTGTGATATCAGAATATTCCGAAGCATTCGATTGAGTTCGATTTATACTGGATTTACTAGATTCTTTTCGCGAGACCAATTTACGACCGTGGCGAAAAGACCTCGATTTTTCAGATAATAAAATATCTTCTAAGTTTGTCTCATCAATCATAGAATCGGAAGATAATGTGGAAGATCTACTAACACTGGGTGAAGACTTATTGGATTGAGTTGGAAGGAACGTTCTTTTGGGAGGTTCAGGTGCTTTACGGACGGGAATAATAATATTTTCGTATACCGTTGGTTTCTCTGAGGTAAAATTAGGTTCAATGACAGGAATATGTGTACGTTTTGCTGGTTTTGGTGATAGGGTATTATTCTTTTCTAGCACAAAGTTAGCGTAAATTGTGTTGTTGTTGTTCAAATTATCTGGTACATTAGATCGCGGTGGAGGTTTAGGTTTTGACACTGCAATTATATCATTGACTTCTTTCGTTTGAACAAAGGAACTAGTTACAATTGAACTGGAAAACTCGTACGATTCGTAACATTCGTTAACTAGATGAGCCGATTCTGAAGACATGTTCGATATCGTTGATTTCCTATTATTTTGAGGTCTTGGTTCGAAAATATCTTGTATAGCAGTTGGATTAACCGCTTCAACTACATTTCTACTGTCCTGATTATTATCACTGTCAACTTCTGCAATAACGATGGACTCTGGTAAAGATTCTCTCGAATCACTTAGTTCATTATTTTCAGATATGTTTGGTAGGGAATTTTTAAAACCTGGACAACTTCTATTACTCCTATTCACAGTGGAATCCCTATTTAAAGTTCCTACTCTATCTAATGAAATCGTATCGAATTCATCATTACAAACAATTTCACCAGACTCCTCTTTCTTTGCCAATCTTTTGAAAAATTTACTATTCCCTATATGCAAGGCGTTTGAATTAGATTTTACTTCAGACTTTGTTTTGACATCGACATTCGATTCTGTTATGTTAGTAATGTTAGGAGCAGAGTTAAACTTTGCTTTAAGGCCCAAGCATTTTGAAGCAAGCTTTTTAACGAAACTTTGAGATGGATTTCGTGTTACAAGTGATGAAGATGAAGTTGAAAAGCTATCATTTATATTATTTTTCGGGGTCTCGGGGGCTGTCCTGTAAAACACATAAAGCAACAAAAATAAATCATGGGTAAAAAAATAAAACAACTCATAATAATAAAATAAGGAGATCTTAAACGTACCACCACCAAAAAGAAAAAACAAACCAAACAATTCTACTTTCTAGCACATTTCTGCTAACTGTATCAACAAAGCCTTCTATTAAAACGAAGCCAGGTACTACAATAATTCCAGATGCTAAATATAATTTAGTTACAACGTAACATTTTAATTTCCTCTAACTTTCTAAAGCCTTTGTTAGATCAGAAATTCTTTTAACGGTATCATTTTCAAAGTAAAAAGTGTACGTTTCGTTTATATTAATTTTGTTTGAATGTGCTATCTCAGCCGGTCCTTTGCCTGCCATCAAAGGACGGTAGTCTTTATCTCGTGTACAAACTCGTACCTGACCGTTTTCTAGGCAAAATCAAAGGGACGGAAGATTTTAATGAGACTCGCATTGAGTTTTTGTTTTGCATTCTTTAAAGAAGTGCTACGTACATTTTTAACGATTGTTCGTTCTGCTTCTTTACAAATATGGATTCCGAACAATGAGTATCCATTGTAATGTGCTGATAATAAAATAATGATCGAAAAAATTTGCAAGGCGAACGCTTAGATGGTTGATAATTGCGATACGGCTTAGTATTTCAGGGGGTTCATTATAATTTAGTTAAAATTTAAATTAAACGTAAATTATAACTCTTGTGCGATACATGAAAAGCACATCGCTAAGACAGCAATCAAGGGGTTCAAAGGTGGCACGTAGTATGTTATAATTGAGCCGCTCTCCAATTAAAACATACATTTAGTTTAAAGAGTATTCCGAGTAATTACAGGGAGGGTTTCCTTTAAGATAACACGTATTTAGAAGACATTTATATATGTCAAATGTGATTAGAGCATGCAATGTTAGTGGGTTAATGAGCAACAGAAAAAAAAACAGAAAGATGCTTTACAAGTCACCCCTTTGGTTATAGAAGTTGTATTACGCGAAAGATTTAGGGCGGAATGTTTTAAATACTAACTGGGTTTTAGTCGTCGTTATCAATATTTTATACGCTATTTCCAGAAATATAACTGCACTGCCGATTTTATTTACGATATAAATAATTAATTAAGGCACAAATCTTTACCATTATATTTTGTATTTTGATTTCAAAGAACATATTACTTAGAGTTATTTTTCACACAACATTAACCACAGTACAAGTAATATTAACTATTACACATTAACATAGTTATCAGTTACAATTATTAAGTAATTATTAAAAAATTAAGTATTAATTTTTTTTATACTCACATGACGAGTTGGTGGGGATAACTAGTGGGGCTGCAGTCTTGTACGGGGAACGGTGGTAGGTCCTCTTCGCTTTCGTAGTTATTACGAGCCATACTTTCGTATTCTATGAAACAAATATTATTTTGAGAAGTGGATATTTTTGTTGATTTGTTATAAATTAAAAGATATGCGATAAAGTAGACTAGAGGTTTTGAGTTATTGAATATTGGACTGATATAAATTATGATTGCAGATTATTTACAGACTTCGAAGCTAATGTTTTGATTGTGGACATGTTTACTGATAAATTACATAATAATAATTCTTCAGAAAAGGAATTAACCAACTTTATACGCTACGAAATAAGAAGAAGTAACCACTACAAGCTTGGCTAAGACACGAAAAATTTACAGTTTGTAAGTCTGTCCCTCTCCTTACTACCCACCTCGTATAACCCTCCGGACCCGTCTGGTAGCCTCCTCCGAATAGTCTGCCAGCAGATCCTCTACCGTCTTCCCTCTGCCATCTAACGCTCGCAGATCAGCGCCTTTCGCTAACAATATCCGTACGACAGACGCTTTGCCGAAACACGCAGCGTCGTGGAGTGGTGTGCCTGAGTTTGTGCGTATGTTCGGGTCTATGCCCGCCGCTAGAAGCAGGGAGACCACTTCCCTGGGAGAAATTTGGCTCTGGTTATTTATGGATAAACTAAGCTGAAAAACACATTCGTTTCAAAAGGAATATATTTTCCCGTTATTGTAAAGTTTTTCATTGATGCGATATTTTTTGGTCGAAGCGTGATGAAAAATATTAATCTATATCATTTCTTGATGAATGAATGCACTATCGACACCACAAGAATAAGTTTTCAATTCGATCTAGTAGTTTTTGAGATAAACTTGTTGAAACAAACTCTGCAAATTTATGATATTATAAGTAAGGTATTTAAAATGTGGCGCCATTGTTCTTGTCCAATTGTAGGTATTCATTTTTTTCTTTTAATCGTAGATTAAATACTGATATGCTATTCTGAGTAATCCAGAGTAATAATGTTGCAATAATTTTAATTTTTAAGTATAGGCCGATTAAGGAAAGCTGGCATCTTCACAGTACTCACACTTATGCAATTTTACTATACAGTATGTTCAAAAATAAATGCGACTCGTTTAATTGTAGACTTGAATTGTAAAATGGGTGCGTTGTAGATAAATATAATTATGAAAGCTCTCATAATTTATATGTAAAATAACAATTTAAAAGTAACTCAATCGATGAACTTAATTATTTATTCTCAAAATCAATTGTAATATAGTATTGACAATCATTCAATTATCAAATAATAATTAAATTTCATGTCATATTCAAAATAACGATAAAAACAATACAAATAACACGTGCTCTCATTCCCAAGAAACAATACAAGCGAAACCCTAGCACGTAAGGGATAAGGCTACATTAAAATAAAAGCTGTATTGTTCAGCTATGTATGAAAATTTTAACTTACGGCGATTACATTTTGATTACAAAACTTATTAAAATGATTACATAATTTAACCTAGGTAAATTAAAAAAATATTCTAATCCGCGTGCCGCGAAGTATCGCGTCGAATATAGTTAGTAGTAGATATACCTAACGTCTGTGTTTAAATTACATCACCCTGTATTTATAAACAATTGCAAAATAAAAACAATAATTTTCCCCTTCACCCTCATAAGCTAGTCTGCGCGCGAGAGAGACGGGCAGACTTTTCATGATGCGTATGCAGTATGACGTCATGCCGCGCGCGTCTTCACAGACACTACACATGTGCAATGTGTAAATGTGTTGACGTTCCAGCTCTTCTTAATGGGCCTGTAAACTCCATTGAATTTTTAATATCATTACAAATTCAACATTATTAACTAGCACATACGAGCGTATTTATTAACAATTGTATAATACAACAATAAGGTTTTTAGGAACGGGTTTTTTAAATTATGTTAATTAATTTAATTTCATTATAATTCTATGTTTAATGTTATGATATAAATTCATCAAATACTTTAATAACAAAAACGTTATAACTCACCAAATACTTTAATTTTATACGTTCTATATTATATTGATTTTGTACAAACACTATTTTGCGTTAATAAAACAAAAATAGAAATGATAAAAAGCATGCGACCAATTGATACACGACAATTTAATTGTACGCGTTTATCAGCGAATTGATACCGCGAATAGTGACAAATGAAAAGTGAAACACAAACAGCACAGAACAAATATTAACGCTCCGATGCGAATTGCATATTTATGAACCTTTTTTAACGAATCCAACCAAACTTCTGACATATAAGTATAAAGTTAATTTAGTATCAGGTGACGTGATGAGGAGGAATTTAAACTTGTCCAAAATTAACAAATAAATAATAAAATGTGATTTAATTTAAACTTTCCGTATTAAGGGGGTATCCACATATACCTGGGTGTAAAGTTAATTTAGAATGTGACGTGTGTAATAACAATATGACGAAGAGGAAATTATGCTTAACATCCAAAATGAACTAATAATATAATGTGTTCAAATTTTAACTTTCCGCAATAAGGGGGGAATCCGCAGATGCGTCATCTGGTTATATGGAATACTATTTTGTATAGAGATCAAGAGGTCGTGAAATTATCTTACAATGTAATAATAATTATTGCCTTGTGATAAGAATTCATAGGTGCCCTTAATGAAAACGACATTTTAATTTTATTTCAACAAAATTGGTCCTTCGGAGTAATTTCCAACGGAACTAAAAAAATAAAATATAGGGATGGTGACTGCAATTCTGTATAGGTGTTCGGTACCTACCTAGTATTAGACAGTTATACGTTTAATTTGAACAAACGAACCATTTGAAATACCAAAAAACCTCGTCTTACAACAATCAACACTGATTCTCAACACCTAACATCATCAACAGTGTCGATTGAAGCGTTATAACGAACGAATGAATATGAATATGCCAATCGCGCCGGTGTCCCCTACTGTTACATTAGCATGCATTAATATTCAATGGTAAATAGTTGCTCAGATTGTAGTGCACGAGCGACAACACAAGGGATGGAACGTGTGACGGATGTATCAAGAATTACATGGTGGTTATATTAATTATTTGGTGTTTAGGTAGTTTCTAGCTCAGTCTCCCCTTGGTGATACTGAGTTAATGATTAGTATTTATTAGTAATTAGGTGAGATATTAGACTAGAGTCTCAAGAAATAGCACGTTTATACTATCAATTTAAAATGGAAGTGTTCATTTTTTATGTTTCATTCACAAATGATATCGAAATAAATTAAAAAATACAAAACTATGGTTATAAAATGTTTTCTAACTCTAGTATTTATTAATCTTATCTTCAATATTTATTATGCTGATACAAATAAGAGATACACAATATACCTATCTGTCTAGGAAATCTTCTCTGAGCATAATATTATTATCAGAAAAATCTTGGTATTTCAAGTAAATATTACCTAGAATGTTAACCGTAACAAAAATAATTTATACGCATGTATGGGTACGATTAGTCACTGGTATGCTTTATCAATGAAATGTAAAACAATTAATTGGAATTCTATAATATTCCTAAGTAACAATTAACTGCAAAGTAGAGTAATAGCGATTTTCGTTCTAAAATAATTTGTTTATTTCATGTCTCCTTTTAGGAATAGGTATTGTTAATTTATTAGGTATCTACCTATTATAAAATTTAATTAAAATAATTAGCCCGGTCAATTTAAACATTCGGTGCTACATAAAGTCCCAACAGGCTGAATTTCTGTTGTTGTTGTTTGCTGTTGAAGTTGTTGAAAACATAATTATAAACAATGTCTAAAAGTTCCCCA
>CAJQZM010037241.1:0-37527 GCA_907164665.1 Colias nastes | reverse complement strand
AGTCAGTTGCGTCCGGCCATCCGAGCGGAGTAAATGTGTTTGGAGCTGCGTTGTCACATAAGGTAATTATGACATTTACTAAATAAGCTTTTGGTAGATAATTGTCACAACTGTATTTTTCTAAACAATTGTGACAAAAGCGCTCTCGATTTATTGATTAGTTATTTGATTCTAGTGGCTATATATGTCATAACTGTACGGTATAAAACAATTATGACAATAACGCACCAAACTATTGAATATTCAGCTATGTGGCTTAATGTAATATTGTTATTTTATGTACAGTTGTGACAAAACCGTCCCAAAATTGGATGTTCAGCTATATAACGATTTGAGTTATGACAGTTATACTTATACATACTACTTTTCAATACGTGTTACATAATTACATAATTTCGTTTTAATTTTTATTTACAATACTTTTAAAGGTGAGAGTACTCGCAGCGGGGATTTTTCGCCTGATAGTGACAGTGATGAATATCGGCCTACTAAATCTTCAAGCTCTATAGTTCCTCTAGAAGTTCAAGTTCTGATTCTTCTTCATCTAGCGAAGATTCAGAAGTAGAATCTACTGCAAACCCTGTCAATAGACCTACTGTAGAATAAGTTGCAATTTCTGAAACTGTAAATAGTACAAGTGAGAAGGAAACCCCAAACAATCTTCGAAAAGAAACGACTTCGACACAGAAAAAAGGTAAAATAGATAGCGAAACAACTTAGAGTCTCGGGCAAAGAATATGTTTTAGTAAAAAGTGGCAAAATTATGAGAGCTAAAATAATAGGTTCGGCATGTTCGGCTTCTTGTAGGCTCTCGTGTTCATTTAAAACATCGGGGGTTCGACCTACACTGGTTTTTAATGTGGCCAAACCTACAGCATTTCAGGCACTGGATTGTTGGCAGTCTATAAAGCTCTACTGTTAAGGATGATTTGTAAAGGAAGACCTTTTCAGGCAGCTTCTGCCCTAGGAATGTGAGGACCAGGGAGTTTGTGGGAATCCATTCAGTGCTCACCGTCGTACGATGTTTTCTATTTAACCTACGTGCTTTTAAGATATACCCAAAGCCCGCAGGGATTTCCAAATTGGCAACAACTTCCTGCATAGAAATGTCAGTGGGCACTCCTCTTACAATGCCCTTCCGTGAATAATTGTATAAGGGGATAATTGTGCTCAGGTTGTGCTGGGCCAATATTGGATGACCAATAAACACATTGGCATCTTCACCACTTAAAATTCGATAGCAACCCTATTGCGGCCGATTTTCTTAATGCAATCTGCAAATATTTTTGATGCCATTTCTTACAAGTAGTTGACCGATTTTGATGGCCCGGATCGAGTTGCCTGATGTGGGGTCATTTTCTATCTTACTGCAATGTACAATGTAAGGTCCAGTCAGTTACAGAATACTGTCGAAAAGGGCCTTCTAGAAGGGGATGCTTATAAACGGTATCTATGGAAATAGAGTTAGGACAGTCGCTTAGAGAAGATTTCTTTGTCTTGCTTCTAATATTATCACCAACATCCTGGTCAAGTTGACGTTTTGGCCTTGGACGGGGCACATCATCACTCATAGTCTCAGGAGGGGGAGGGGGATCAGGTGGATCAGGAGGTGATACCTCCACGATTTAAATAATATCTACTAGAAATTAAAACAAACTTCGCGTAAACCGTCACCAACACAAAAATATCAGGTTTGATAGACTTACTCCAACGCCGTTATTCCAAATTAATTAAAATGTTACAATAAAGATGTTTTTCTCTGTAGAAGTGATATTTTTTTCATACCTACCTACTAAATTTGACATAATAGATTTAGTATACTTTGAACCCCAGGGCCATAATGTCATAAATGTAGTACCATCCTTAAAAAAAGTAAAATAAGTCTTATCTAGTTATTTCAGCCTCCCTGAAAATGCTATATATTCGAAGTTGAATATATTCACCAACATAATTAATTAAATAATTTTTCTTATGTATAAACTGGGTCCATGAATAACAAAGCAAACTTTTAAATCTCTGCCCTGTAAAAAGTGGTTTATGACATTTATGACGTTATTTCTCCGGATGTGCGATATTTCAAAAACATATTTACCACAAATACAAATATGAATTTAGCGTGTTTCGTAGAATTGTGAAACATAAACAAACTAAAATTATCACGGCATATTGATTGAACAAGAATAACAACGACCGATAATATTTTATCCTGTATAAATTTTTTAAAAACAAAAAATAAAATAAAAAGAAATCCGCAGTCGGTAGGATTCGAACCTACGCTCCCAGAGGGAATCTGATTTCTAGTCAGACGCCTTAACCGCTCGGCCACGACTGCTACATGTGAACTTGCGAAAGTTGAATACATGTTGTACTCGTAACCTTTATCACATAAAATGACGAACAAAATAATAATACGTATTTAGATAATTATTATATTTTATCGTATAGGAGGTAGCAACGTTGACAAGAGAGAATTTAAGAATTTATTTGCCTTATTATTTGCCTTTAGATAGATCCATCAGACATAATTTTTTTATTGCAATTTTTTTTTTATTATGTATATCAAAAACCCAACTATACTAAAATGACTTTTTTTAAAACGTTGCTAGCTCCCGTACCATTATTGATATGTTGGTTCATTTTTTTTTTTGTTTTCTCAATTATGTAATAATATAAAGAATACACGTATTTATAGGTCATCTACAAAACCACAAAGTAAAACCAACCTCGGTTCAATAATTCAATAAAGTTTTGTAATAAACACTTAAGTACTGATATTTTATTTTCCTCCCAAATATGAATCTAACACATTCCACCTGTACGATTCTACAATGTCGTCACCTGATTAGCGTCAAAGCCACTACCGTTAAAACTGTTTTATCCTCGAGATCGGCCTTGACACGCTACACAATTCATTATACAGGGGTCAAAGACCTCATTGAAACAATGGCCAGCCTGCATTCGCCTAATTTTAGGATTTACACTGTAAACAACCGTTACCCGCGGCATCTGTGCGGATTTAATTAAATAATTTCCATTCGAAACGTCGCGCGTCGACCCAATTGCTGAGCGTAATTTGAGTAATGTTCATTTTTTATTATTGAGCAATTTACTTGTGACCCGGTTTTTACGTAAGTTTCCACGGATGTTCTACCTAGTCAATAAACCATTGGTTTATTTTGTATGTGGGTTTAAAATAAACGATATACAGGAATGTAAATGTATCATTGTTATTTATTAGCTGACGTTCCAAAAAATATATTGAAGGTTCTCAATTCGTAGCGTTTTTTAAACCTCTATGACCGGTCACTATTTTACGAATTAAAATTATGTTTTATCCGACTCAAACGGTTATGTGAGTCATGAAGTTCAGTTAACTAAATAAATATCATACCTAGTTGTACAACCTATTGTGCTTTTGTCCAAAATCTCAGTAGCCCACTTAAAATCTTCACATCTCTTTGAAGATTTTTCAATAACATTCATAGGATTTAAAACTTCCTTTAAATAATCAGAAAATGTATTTAATTTAGCATTAGCACAAGTTGTTAGAAACACATTAATAAAATATTCGCAGCCGGAAGCTTTCGAGACAAAGACAACCGCAATGAATCCAATCAGCTTTGAAACAATGAGCACCATTTTAAGGCTAGCCGCCATTACTTTTGAGCAAAATAATGCAATTTACACCTTATGCAGTTTATTATGTTCAGTGTATTTAATACATGTGAGTTATTTACTTATTTTGATGTTAAATGCCTGTTCAATACTCACGTTTATGTTTTTGTATTAGGTACTCAAAAACAAAGCTATTTTGCATCTGTTTTTGTATGACTTAATAGGCTTGCCTATTTAGCAATTTTTCACGAGTACAAATTTCCGGGTTCTAACCATAATGATTATCCTTTATCACGCGAAAGGCACATATTCCATGCTTCGTTATAATAAATCTATTTGTCTATCAATAAACCACTCTACTACATCATAGATAGTACAGATTAAAACAAAGAAGTACACATCACTATATCTTCATAGAACAAAGCAAAACAACATACCTACCTAAAATTTATAAATAAACCTCACCTATCAAAATCGTAAATCTTAGACCGAATCTTGCGCTTCGCTTTCACGCATTTCCTATACAAATTGCACTTGGCCTCGCAAACATTCGCGCAAATATCAAACGTACCGAAACACTGCACATTTTTATTAACGTCCATTTTGGATAACAATATAATATACACTAACACCGTTGGTATGTTCCCATATTTTTACACTGACTCATAGGAATCCATGGGGTCGAGTCAAAAACAGGTTTTGTCACGGTGGACTCGGAGGGACTGCGTTTACTAATAAATTAATATCTTATGATAAATAACTAGATGATAAGATTGCAGAAGTAGTTCAAGGAATTAGCATAATATTACGAATTAGATAACGAAAATTTTGCCCCACTATTTGTATGAATGTCGTAGCAAATCAAGTAATTACTACGACATTTATATATTAGTTACACGAAAAATTATCTTATCGTTAATAGGCGTTTTACATATTTGAATGTGAAAGCAAAGACAATAAAACAAGTTTATTTCCCTTTTATACTGATAAATTATGATAATGGAGATAATAAAGTTTTATCTAATCAAATAGAAATCATCACCAGAAAACGAACATGAAACTAAAAATACATTATCTTTAGAAATAAATATGTACTAACTATGATTATTGTCTTATTCTCGAATCTCGGATATGTCCTATTTAACTTATATTGTGTCAGTTAAAATCACAAAAATTATGAAAAATAGACGTCAAAATGTCAATTAAGTTATCAGGAACACTATCAGCAACCAACCCTTTTAGTGTTATGAGGTGCTTTGGGGTAATTACTGATGGCGGGGTTATTCCGATAAATTAATGTAAAATTAACACGTAACTGCTAATGGTTGTTATAAATGTGAATGCTGTCGTTATAAAGAATATGTATTTTAATAATCTACTTAATAGTCTATACTACTACTACTACTTATTAATCGAACAATCCTCAGTTGTTTTAACAAATAAAAATTAAATCTTAATTACACCAACGCATTATCAAATCATATTTTGTAACATAAGCCTGTTGTTGAAATGCTTAAAAATTTTACATTTTGGGCATAAAAATAGGAAGGAATAAAACTGAATTGCTTCTAGTGAAGAACGTCTCGAGCAAACATAAATTTTGTATTCAAAGCACGTAACATTGTGTCATCGAATACGACGAATAGTATCACATGCTTACTGAAAATTATATAATGCACATTTGTTTACAAGTCTGAACATTAAAATAATAAAAGGTTATAAAAAATATGATCGCTACAATGCGCAAAATGCTCATTGAAAATATTCGGAAGTACAAAATTTTCAGAAAGGCCCGGACCTCAATTATCCCTTTTAGATTAAAATACTTAAGAGTCTTTCCAGTATATTTAGGGAATAACTCAAAACAAAGACAAGTTTCACAAAGCCAAACCTGAGTAGAACAATGTTTACTAATAGTTCGTTGTCTCAACGCCGTTCAAACCGCATAGCTAACAATAGTCCTATACAGACATAGCCGAGAAATATATAGCCAGAAGGGTGACCAGGTATCTCGTATTTAATAGCTTAATATGGGACTATCAATTTAATTGCGGCGACCTTCATTGTCCTTATTCGTCACAAAGATAATCAACATTCAGTCGATTCGTTCACCATTCGATTGCGTATTGACAACAAAATTAGGTCAAAAGGCTTTTATTGTACAGATGAATACATTAACGTGCCAAGTGACAACCTTGCAAAATTAAAAATAACAGTCTAATGAAAGTAGGAATACAGACTAATTAGAAAAGAATGAAGTAGAAAATATAATACAAGTATGCAAACAGACTAAAGTACTGTGTCGATCTCGCTAATTAAAGCACATCATACTGATGCTAATATGAGAAGAAAATATTCCCAAAAATTAGGTATATCTGGTCACCATGAATAGGGTCACTAGCTGGCCTGTCCCCCATTAGTCACGATTGTGGTTGAATGAAATTATTTTCCTCAACGTATACATAAAACACGCGAGCATGACTGGCAAAATCTGGAATGTTAGATCACTGACCAAATAAATAACCATTGTTTATTTCTTGCAATTTGAGTTAATTGAAATAAAATTTTGTGAATCAAGAAAAGAACTGTAGTACAAATTTGAAACGATGTTATATATTTGATCTCAATTATAATATTCAAGCAAAAAGTTGACTTATTTGTTGGTCTACTGGTTACGATGATTAACTAAAAATAGAGGTTCCGACTTCTGTATTATGCCTTAGCAACACTATTATTTATTAGTTTTCCTAGTTGCATATGCATAGAAATAAAATGATAAAACAACAATACATTTTGATATTGCTCAAAATACTTGACACTTCTAAAAGCAATTCTACATTATTACTTCTAACATAGAGTAGTTATTTATGAATAATCTTGTTTTATCCTCATGTTCTAAAAATAATCTGAATAATAAAATATCAGTGTACTAGATACATACACAGACGACAAGATCTATAGTTACTTGTTGTGATAATAATTTTATGGGTAAAGAACGGACAAATTGTTGTCCTAAACACCTAACCATGAACTTCTAGTTGCTACACGCAATAATATACCTACTTTATGAACATTCAATCGACTATCTACTACACTTAATTATCACATGAATGCAGTAAAAAAGTCTTAGATCGGAGTCTAGATATTATGTGTATTGTGTAGTGAAATAAAACTTTTAAAAATAAATTTGTCCAGACAATACGTTAATCTAGGAATAATAGTAAGTATAATAATATGAAACTTCCACCTGGTTATTTATACCAAATAGTTTCGGAAATTCCAGCCTTTATTTTCATCCAAACCACAGACACAATCATTAGCATATGTGATATGACTCCTACATTACGACAATATCCAAAACACACCAGGCTGCAAGGCATCTGGGGATACGTACCCGGACCTTTTATTTTACCGGTTTCAAGGTCATCGACTGGAAAGGACCGCGGCCGGAGCGGGTCTGTTTGCATGCTCAAGTGATTCACTGGCGAATTTCATCAGAATGCTTATTTAATAGTAAAATCTAGCGAATACCGTAATTGTTGCTAATTACTTCATGCTTATTAAAGCCTAGTTGAATGACTTCTAAGCTGGATTACTGAAAGATGGGTTTATCTTGATCCCTATCACCTTACACAACTATATCAACAGACATGCCTGTATTGGTTGGTTATGTTTACGATTTACAATCTAATCCTTCTTCCTATGAAATCGTAAAGACGGATTGCTAGAAAGTATGATCTATAGTCTACGAAGAAAAAGTGAAACTAGTCGATGTCTGTGCTCGGAAGATATACACAAAACAAGTACCTACAAATTAAAAATTTTGGTTTAGGCATAATATGTATATTTATATTTCTGATCATTCTCATTACGCAAAAACTACTTCATGAAATTGGGCATGGCTTTACACATTCCTCTAGGCATGGTTTCGATTAAATCCTTGGACTTGTTTGATACATGTTTGTACACAAATCTTTTACAGGTCATGCCAGAGAGGCGTTTCCATCAGGCCATCTGCATTTTTGCGTTAAACTGCAAAAATACATCAAGCTGTTTCACCTTTAGACGGATGAATGCAAAAAGAGTAATAATGGGTAGGTACCTATACCCTTTAAATATGCATTCATTTTTTTATTGTAAATTGGTTGATATAACACCTTGCGATCCCGGAGTGAGTAATTAATAATTGAAACCTGTATCCCCTAAATTCTAAAAATAGTAAAAGACAGGTGTGCCATGCACGCTCTTTCCTTGACTTTCAGATTTCGTTTACCTGGCAAAAATATTGTATGTAAGTAATTAGTTCTCTTGCAGGGATTTAACAGACGACCTAACATAATATGTACACATTAACAACCGTACAAATACACACAGCAAAACTAATTATATAATTAGGCAAATTCAAGTCAACAATAAGACAGTTATGTATTAGAGATATGTACAATAAAGTACACAATCAAAAAGCAATCAGACGTCTGGTGTAGCAGTACTCTAAACTTTAAGAATAAATTTTAATACAAATACAAATAATTGTTCAATTTATCTTCAATATTATCAATCAGCAGACCGTTAATTGTAAATAAACAGACTTTAAAATTAAATTGATTTGTTTTCACTGCAATAAGGTCCTAAATCGCATATCGTTTTTATAATACCTTTCCTTCAATAAATGCAAAATTACAACTGGTATTTTATGCTAATAAGAATATATTATGGTGGTATGATGACGGAAGTATTAATTACTATAGATGATAATGAATATCCAAATCTGATGACTAATTCTCGTATCATATATTTTATCTACCTTACGGACAACAACTAGCTACCTATAACATTTAGGAATTCATTCTTGGAAACATATTATTATAGATTCATTCATGCATAACATGATGTACCTACATACAAATATTACAAAACTGTTTCAACTAGTTTAGTTTATCATTTAAACAACAGCTATTTTAACTAATTTCAATCACAAATTCACATAATGCGTCTTCTATGAAGCTCTATGTATTTAACTGTTAGTTTGGGTTTGAACATATTTTCCCAAAATTTACTATTTTTTTTTTAAATATACACTTGCTTATTTATCTTAGTCCTTGTATACTTCTTATAATATATATCATTTTTGTGTTTCAAATTTTTCAATCATTAAAAAAATTATGAAGCATGGTCATTATTCACAATTTTTTAAACTTTGTAACGTTTAATATCAAATTAAAGACCACAAACAAACCTGAACCGCCTCCTCAACTTCCGAAACATATCCCTTTTCCCGAAAAAAGGTATCCAAAACTTCATGCTCACCAGCACTTAACATAATTCACCTTTTAGCAGTTAAAAGGGACCGTTAAAAATCGATTACGCGCCATTCCTTATCTAACTTCTCCGCTCCAATATTGATTTTAAATATTTACAAGAGCACCATATCGTGGAAACGGTCGTCAGTGACTAACCATCACACCGACGGATGAATCATCGAGCAGCCAACAGGTTGCTTCAGTTAGACCTTTTTATTGCGGTATTTTTGCGGTGTAACTGTTTCCTTCGAGTTAGTGGTCTAATTATTTAGGCTCTTTACCTATGTTGAATGTTTACTTAACTCCTTGTGTGTGTTTATGTTTTGTACCGTAAGGTTCAAACGTGTTTTGGCATGCTGTGCCTATTATGAATTAAATTGTTTACACACGCATTTACCTAATTTGGCAAATAGCAAAAAGTGTTACTTTTTCTAGGAAAATTATCTGTGATGATTCACAACACAAATATACAACTTAGGTATACACCTACAGATTTTTTTTTAATAATACTGGGATCGATGCGATATTCATTATCCTGGTCTATGGTGATTGCTTGAATTGGTAGAATGGTAACTATTGACTTTAATAAAAATAATAATAATGTACCTAGGTAAGCTCCGTTAGGGCGTTTGTCCACTACAAGGAATTTTACGGTCCGGCATTCCGATTTTTTACGGTCCGGTATGGCACGCCATTAATCTAAGTACTAGCTTGTGCACTATACGTAATTTTACTGTCCGACATTTTACTTTTCCCTATTCCGGATGGTTTTTTGTGTCTACGAGTCGCTGTAGGTATAATTGTTTTCGAATGCCCACTTGCTTGGATTTTACTCTTTTTACTGCATATGCCAATTGAAAGCAAGCTCTTGTTTTACTTTCTTTTAGTTGGCAATGAGATTTGAGAAGTCGGTATTGTTATTTTATATACATTGACCAAGCATTGACCTATAATTATTATCTAAGTAAGTGTTGGTAAGTTAAAGTTCAAGTGGGAATAGCTTTAGCTCCTCGTCACCGATTAAAATAAATAAGTGAAACACGCATTTTAAATCTCTTACGGAACTTTACTTTTAATTATAACGAAGTAATATAATATTTCATATTCTATATTTTTTACTCGTTTCTTGTAAAATGCAAAAACAATCATTTATGATAGCATTATACCGCCAAACTTCCTTGAACTGTACCGCACTGATCCGAGTAAAGACGGACAGGTGCACAAGCAATTCATCGGTTTTTTCATGCCACACCGGACCGTAAAAAATCGGAATGCCGGACAGTAAAATTCCTTGTAGTGCACAAGCGCCCTTAGAACACAATTATTTTTCAATTGTTTATTGATTCAAATAATATATGCCGATAATTATGTATGTGGTTTTCTATGACATACGATTGAGTAGGTTGAGTTTTTTTACAAAATGGAATTTCAACCATAAACCATATTTTATTAAAATGATTCGTCATTGGTAAACCACAGTTAATAACGACTAATATGAACGAACTAATACGACAATATAACATATTCATTTTTTTTCTTATGTCAATTGTTTTAGGTATAACTAGTTTTTAGATTGGTTATTTTCTTTCAATTAGGTATATCTTGACTGTTAGATACTGGGTAAATTCATTAAATAGGTACGCGTCGTCTAGGCAAAAAAGCACTGATGAATTTTATTATGTTATCTAAATTGCAATTATTATTAATTATTAGTTAGTAGTTATTACTATTTTACATACAACTGGACATCTGTTAAAAATCAAAAGTTTTAAGAGTAATTCCAACTAATTACATATATATTTATTTTATAATTCAAAACTGCAAATTGCAATGAAATGCTAATTAATATTAGATATGAATAGCACGTAATAAGTAACTACATATTACGTGAAAACTCATTTATGAAATTACACGTTATAATTATTTTTGGAAGGAAACACAATAAATAATTATAATTACTTCCGTAGCAATCATATAGGTACGTCATACGAATTATTTATATTCTAATTTTATTTTTAATGTGTTCGATCCAATTGGGAGTTCAGTCATGGGACTAGTTTAAGTAGGTACCAATGTTTTATGTAATAGACATTGCAATCTTCAATCTTCAATCTTTATCAATAAAACTAGTTGTTCAAGCGTAGAGTGAACAGGTCTATATAGGGAGTCTAGGGAAACGCGTACCATCTTGGACCACTTAGCTTAACATCAGGCGAGATTGTTGTCAAGCGCTTCCCTATTGTCAATAAAAAAACCAACATAATATTTTATAAAGCTATAAAAATTATACGACTTGGTCTTTCATTCAGCGTACTGTGCGCATGCGCTACTTTCACTAGAAAGGAGTCACAGGTAAAAAAAAACAAATATACACATAACATGAACAAAGCGATCACCTAGTCTTTACTCTAAATTAATCCATATTAAAAAAAGGGGCGGTAACATATCAGCACTTTGTTTATTTTACACTAACATTACAATATTATCATTGTTATTTGTTATCAATGATATTGCACGTAGGTACTAGCAGCCACATGTCACCTCGCTGCAGTCAGCAGATATTTACTTCCTAATGACTAATTAATTGTTGTTTATTTTATAATATATCACGTATTTTGGGGTAATATATTATACATATTAATCACTATGTATATTGTAATAATTCTTATTACGTGAATTTCCTTCCTCTTCAGTTCTACTCAAAAGTAAATTAATTTCAAATTGTAGTCCTCTGACTCAATTTAGTATTCTGAAGTAACTTTTTTTTGTCTAAGTAGGTAATTAAAAATATCGTGAAATTTATAAAAGACTATTAAGTATTAACTTTTAATGCAGAGAATAGAGACGCTTTTAATTTACCTATATTAATAAATTCAAATATCACTATCTAAAATAAAAATCATCATCATCATCAACAGCTCATTTACGTTAATAAGCTAAATTCTCATAATTCTAACGGTTACCGAGATTTTTACATTTAAAAAAAATATATATTTCATAAAATGTGGATTTTTGAAAATATTTCAGTTGGTACTAGTTTTACATTAATGAATCTTAAGAATCAAATAATGTTTATTTAATTATCTTTCAATTGACACCCTTTTTAAGTAAATCGGTCCAGTAGTTATCTAGATATACCGCACAATAGAACGGCCCGACGGCCACCTTTGCTACGTCATAGCTCCCCCCTCCATACCCCTAGGAAGTGACTACCGCACTTTTTGTGTTCAGAAAAACATGCCGATTAAGTGGATATCAGTAGTCCGTATGACGGAGGTGAGTCCCACGGAAATGAATTTTATTTCAATTGGGGACTGTACTACTATATTCCTTCCTTCACTATATAACTACAGAATGCACGAACCGATTTCCACGGTTTTGCATTCGTTGGAAAGGTCTCGGGCTCCGTTAGGACTGAGGTTTATAGCAAAGAAAAGGTGTCTCTGATGGCGAAACGGAGTTCGGCCGGTTTGCTAGTTGTATATGATTTAAAGAATTCGTTTTCAATGGTTGTTAGTTTAGTATTCAGGATCCAACAAAAAAAAACTATATTATAGGTAGGTACCTAGTTAATACGATATAAAAACCGTTGTATGACATTTTTTTTTTTGCGGTCAAGGCGCAGAAAAAATATGATGGCAACACTGTATATAGGTACTTATTTACAATACTTTCTATATCCAGCTCACACTTGGCCGGTTCTTTAGTCTTGCCATCTGGCAACGCAACTTTATTGGTTACATTCTTCCGAAACACCGAAGAAAGGCGAAGGCTGCACGCTTATCGTTATCAACAAAGGAATCTATAATCAGGCAATAACTATCCTTGCAATGTGAAATTTTGAAAAAATTGTATGAAAAATACTTTATTACCATAACAATAGAAATCAAGATTGCACAACATCGAAGTGTAGTTACGACCAAAGGGTTTTATGAGTATTACTTTCTTGACCAGATTTTGCGTTTCCTTGCTTCATTTTAACATCGTCTTCGTAATGGAACCAAATTAAACAGGGTTTGCTTATTATTGAGTACCGATGGAGTTGGTTCCGTTGTTTATTTTTTTCTTCGTGAAAGTTTTAAATCATTGATTCTGTGTATTACTATTCTTCTCTTCGTTCTCTTCTTTACTTACATTTTAATTGTCATGATAGGGCGTCATATTACATATAGGTGTTTTATTACCCGTGTAAAAGTTCAAATAGGTACATTACCAGTCACCACCATAAAAAATCTCGAAAAAATCTCGCAGTTTGACCTTCTTTGTCATTATCATCATAATATTATAATCCTCACTGGCCACAAAGAAATAAAAAACCATTCGAAATTCAAATCATCAATTACGAGATTGACGAGTACATGCGTAAATGGCGCGAAGATAATTACTTCGGTCCTCGATGGTGCACAAGACGTGCGCGCATGCATACAAACTGCATGCGATATGTGTGATGTGGGTGAATGGGAGGAATATTATAGATGGGCAAGTTCAATGTACCTTATTTCACATGCATCGCCGTCTGGCAGAGAGCCAAACACTTAAACGATATTAGTTACTTACTTCCTTAAATAGATAACGTTAATTTACTCGGTGAATTTTATCGCTTTTGATAGAAGCAGTTAAGCGAGTACCTACTTACCTACTCGTATATCATTCACGTTAGTTAACCATGACTACGACGATTTGGTACGTTTACTGTAAGGTCGTTTACGCAGGTTTTTTATTTCGAAAAGATATGTGCGGCAAAGGCCGTTTATGACGTTGCGTTGATATTTCTGCGCATGCGCATGCATCGGTATAGGAACTTAGCAATAGTAATATTCGAATTTAGAAACATAAACACGAAATTGTTCACATCACACGAAATAGTCCCACCTTAACAAAACTTATTCAAGACGTAGTTTTTTATTGCGGCTCCTTAATTAAATGCGAGGCTATTGTTTAATGAGAATCGACACTAATTACTCATTGCAATAATGTGTGGCATGTCACCATTGTGCGTTGTTATCGTTACTATCAATAATATTAACGAATAGGTAACGAATAACGATTCAACATCCAGTTATTGCTATCGTTAGTTAACATTATAAAGTTATATTTTTAAAACTATAATAGTTAATACCTACCTACCTATAGCCTCATCATGGTTGAATTTAGTTTATATTATATTAACTACTATTATGTATCTAAAATATGTATATTATAGAAGCTTCTATTTACTTTCTAAAGCAAGATTTATTATTCTTAGGTACCCCAAGCTGGCAAACACTTTTTAATGTACGGTTCTTCACAAATTAAAGATTTATTACTATAGAAGATTTGTAACTGGAAGAATGTGTGACTGTAGATAATTGGACAAATAGATTGATGTTTCCTCAGAAATTACTTTACCAAGGCAAAATAAATCAAGAAATGCGTAGTCTCGCCTTGTATCATATTCCCTAATTGAAAATAGCCTTAATCTACGTACGTACATATATTACGAATATAAAACTGAGACGTGCTTACATACCTATACAACGAAATATAAGGTATTTCTTGGAAGATAAGATGCTGATATGCTTCAAAACATGAAACTTGTAAAGAGAATGTTATTTCCTCTTTATCTATTTTTCTTTATCAGGTACGAAATAATAGACGCATTACATACATAACTTACTTCAGCAGTTCCTTAAAATCGTTTATTTATCAGCGTCTCCGTGTTACTTTTGCGAAAAACATGAACTTACCTCGTAAAAGGACCACTCCTTTTAGTTATTTGTACTAAAATTTTCTCCACACTCCGCTCATCGCCTTTACGGGCCGCATCCAACAAATCCTGGCCTCTTCCCATGGCCCATTTATTTATTAACACGCAAAATAATCACAATGTTTAATCATTTCAATTTTTTACACTAGACTTCACTACACACTACAACTTCATTGATCGAGCCGCCATATTTAGATTAGACGTGAGTACTGAGTGCGCTCTAGCGGCCAGTGAAGGAATCGATATCGAGATTGAGGGACCGACACGCAACACTCGACCTATTTTCGAAAAAACAACAATTTTAACTGTTTTAAATTACATAGTGGCATAGCAATAGTAAAAACAGAACTTATTTGTGCTAAATACGAACTGTGTTTTCAAATATTTCTTTTTAAGATATTCCACAACTAAAAACAAAATCTATAGGACTATCTCATTCGCACGTCTGTTGACAGTTGGAAATGAATAAACATTCACTCGTTCATTGCGCCGGTTAATCATTCGTTCTGTGTGACATTCACATTTCACATAGGACGTGACAGTTCAATGTTCAATGTATTGAGACTTGAGAGAATTATTAATTTCACGTTGTTGATTGTGTGTGGATATTCTATTGTTTATATTATAAGTTCAAACCGACTATAAAATAACCGCGTGTGTTTGTTAATGATAAAATCCAAGTTTTTTTACTTTTCTGTGTTTGTTGAATAATATGGGAATTTTTAAATGTCAACATGAAGTATGAACAGCTGATCATAACACATCAAATTAAATTATAGTCCTTTTCACCTATGATGATTCCTGTGACACTTCATCGTGTTCCGAATTACGTATTTTATGTTTAAAACGCCAAAATAATTTTAGTGCATAATATTTTTATTTTATGGCGGCATTATTACCAAAAATATAAAAATGAAAAATCTTAAGCTTATAAATCAAAAACAGTATTGTTTAGTTTAATATAATGAAAAATAAAATAAAATAACACAAAAATATAATACCTACGCAATTCGTGTACATGAAATGGATCGTTGAAAAATCATAGAGTTGGAAAATCATATAATGGGCGCCCATCTTGTGATCGTTTGTCAATCGAGTCAATCGTCTGTACGAGTGCGTCAGCCTTGTATACAAGTTGCATTTTTATATTGATACTTTACGTGGTATTCTGTTATTGTTACTAATTGTTATTGTTGACTTTTTGTTGCTGTTGTTTGCTAAGTTTCCTTAGTTAATTGTTGGCGAAATGCCGAAAAAACTAATTTTGGTACTTTATTCAAATCGATTTCATTTCCATATAAAATATTATCGATTATCGGAAACAATTGATATGATTTCAGTAAAGACATCTCTACACGTGTCAAAAATCGATGTGTCACAGAAATCATCTTAGGTGGAAAGGACTATAGTCGATTTCGATTTTCGATACATAGGTGTCTTGTTAATTGTTATGAGTATGCTTATTTAAAAATAATCTATAGGTATACCATTCAAAATGTTGTTATCAGTGATTAAGTGTAAACTTGTTTTTGTTTTTATATTATTCACGGTGAAAAGCAGTAACGGTCTAAGTGAGTAAAATATTTAATTTATTTCACGAATACTATAGCGTTACATGTTAAAATTTTGTCTATGTAAAATAATTAAGTTTTTTTGTTGCATAATGATTCATGTAGGTATTTTCTTTTCTTACTCCAAGTGGCAGTGCAATGTGTCAATGACATAAAATTGGATTTCTAAGACCACAAATCCAGGTGGTTTCATTTTACTTAGAACTTATTGAAATAACATTTTAAATTAAGAACTGCAGGGTACTCAAATATGTATATACTCTGAGTTCATTGTTCATTTAAAAGTGATATTTTTAAACTGCATTAAATACATGTACAATTAAAAAATATGGACATAATATTAACTAATTTCCTAATAGAAATCACCATAAATAGATTAAAATTGGAAAATCCAAAAGTGCACGACTCATAATGCTCATTTAATTATGAAATATAAAAAAAAAAAAAATATATATAGATATACAGTCTTGTAGTTTTCGTTTTTTATTAATTGCAATTAAACGACACTGAATTAATTAATCATTCGCATTCAGTGACCTACAATCGTCGATTAGAATATTTAAAAAAAAAATTTAACTCAAATGATGGATTTTTTCACAAGTTATAGTGTTTTCAGGTTTCACACATGACGGACAGGAAAATTTTTTGACCTATTTCGGTGTTTTTTTCCAATTCTATTGAAGTAAATCAATTTTTAAAAAGTATGGGATTAATCTCCATTAAATTATCTCGACAATAGTATGCAAAATATCTTGATTCCGTGAACTAACAAGGCTATAATAATAAGAATAGCTGCAAAAATGAGGCGAAAAAAATTTTTCGATCGTAAAGCACTCTCTGATGCTTCGCATCGTCGTGCAAAATCTAGAATAATATAATTACTTTCTATACCTCATGGCTCGACCAAGGAACTTAGGTATAGTAATGTCTTGAATGTTCGCTGCTAATTAGTTTCATTTCAGTTTCTCTGGTTAATTGTATATGGTCGCATAAGTATGACTATTTTCATAAACTGATTTAGTTCTCAAAAACATTTATTGAAGGTAGTTTAAAAATCTTTATAAAATAAAGTTGTACTAAGAACACTATATCAATAAGTTGGAAATAACTGGACTTTTTTATTTTCTGGAATTGTCACCATCATTCAATACCTAATTAAAGTCACTGTTAGGTATATTTATGTTTAATGAAATTTTGTTTCTGCCATGCATATTATGTTACTCATTACATAAAAAATAATACCTAAAGTGAGTTCATTAGGCAATACAAAACTCCTAGGCTGTTGACAACGGCACCAGCAACATATACAAGTTCAGAAATGTAAGCCATTTGTCTTTTCAGATGCCACAACGATTATCCTAAACAAAACGCTGACATGGGAAAACAAAGAACTGTACAACAGTTTTATAACCCTCAAAGCGAATACCACACTGCAAGTTGACTGTGTGAATGAAAATTTGAATATTTCCTTCATAACTTTCCAAGTTCATAGTCACTTGTATAATATAACTCTGTATAACACAACTAATGTGTACGGGTCGTCTGTATACGGTACCAATGTTGGATTATACAGTGCTGTTATACCGAAAATCGATACGTTTTTTATCATGAACCAAAATGAAATTGATCTCAGAGTGCACATTTCTGTGCACGGATACAATAAATATGGTATGTTTTATTTTTATCTAGACTTATTTTTTAGAACTGCAATTAATTAAAGTATTTGTTGTAGTTATAATGAGTGACTAATGAGAT
The DNA here is from genome assembly GCA_907164665.1 of Colias nastes. Classification (NCBI taxonomy): domain Eukaryota; kingdom Metazoa; phylum Arthropoda; class Insecta; order Lepidoptera; family Pieridae; genus Colias; species Colias nastes. The sequence goes on along the minus strand of CAJQZM010037241.1, from coordinate 19,540 downwards.
TGCTATTTTTAATGACTGATATATTCCTTATTTTTCTGAAATAAATTTCTTTAGCTATCAATTGTAATTCATGCTTTAGCGTCTGTTGTTCCTAGAAAATAAATTATCTTTTTAATTCCCTTATGGGTACTGATTTTATATTATATTATATTATATTAAAAATATCAAAGAAATATAATATTAGATTTGATTGGATTCTTAGTCTATGGATGGACAAGGAAAATGTCTGCTTTTATTTTATCATATTCAATTACAACTCATCCATTATTAATTAGTATCTAGTTATATAAAAGCATTTTTAAGTAAGTAAATAATCTTATATAAGTTAACAGATTCCATTCTCCATTAAATATAAGTTTTAAATTATTAATTAAGTATTTGACATATTTTTTTAGTCACTCTATAAGTCTACAAATATAATCTGTGTTATGTGTCTCTCCTTAAATTCAAATTTATTAAACAGTGCAGTAATCAACAACATTATTTTTTAATCACTATAGTTTTACAAATATAATGTGTGTTATTAAATTCAAATTTATTAAACAACTTTACCAACATTAGTATAAGTGAAATAAAATTAATAGTAAATTTTGCAAATACTTTTCTTAACTATAGATATATTATGACAGTTTTATCCACAAGAATGCTACATTTGATCTCACTCTCTACATCAATCAATTATTCATTGGCTAGCGTGCCAACTCAGTTGATACAATGTTTTAGTTTTTGTTGTTATGCTTCAGGAATTAAAATAGATTCAATTTTAGTACAATAAAATATGAATTAATGCTGTGTGATGCAAAAAATTCTAGTTTTTATCATAATCAATTTAAATAATTTATACAAATTTATTAGGTAGATGGTAATTTAATATGACTCCTTATCTTAAAATGTTCATTTTGAAAAATAGTCTAATACTTTTTTTAAACCTGCTTTTATTTTAATTTCTAAAATCCTATGGATAGGGAATTGTCTTCATTAAATAAAACACATTTCTATATTTTTTTATGTATATATATTATATTAAATTAATATATGTAGTAGCATCAAAAAAAATCTTCATTCTTCTAGAACTAAAAACATAGTCTTTTTCAGACCCTATTCCCGGTGGCTGCAACATGGAGTTTCCAGTACCCATATCGCCTTATCTCCGAGCAAAATATAACACAGATTATATTCTAGTCGATGCAGCGCCAGCTAAAGACCCCATAGACGACGAATGCAACACTACTGACAAATTAGTGATGCTATTTTACAAAATGTACTTGCCAGAACAAAATTTCGATCCGAATGTCTATTTTGAGGGTATTCGGCAAATGATGACGTTGGAGTACATTCAGAGCTATGGGGAATATGTAAGATTTTTTTCAGAGTTTATAATGATAACTAAAAGTTTATGATGGTGCTAATACTTTTATTTATTAATTAGATACAATCAAGCATAAACCACGTTTCAAACACTGCATTGAGTGTGAATGAATTCGTCACGAGTTATTCATATTGTTATCAGTTTCGTGTTCGATTATGCCATAATCTGTAGGTACTAAAAAATGTCACACTCTTAAAAGATGTTTAAGTTCTCTCTTTTATATCTCCTGTTCGTGTTAACCCAACTCAGATGAAAAAAATAGTTCCATTTGACTAGGGATAACACAAAAATACATAGCATAAAAAAATCATAGCTTTTTAAGAAATTATAAAAAAAGTTACTCATTAAAAATTTTCGGTTTAATAGTTTTAGTACCTTATGATAAAGTATAAACAAGACTACCTACGGTTTTTGAACGCGGATACGAATTAAAGTACGACAATATGCACTGGGTCCGGGGAAATCATCTCTTTTATGATCGGTGTTTAGTAATATTATAATGTGAACAATTTCATTTGAAGTTGGCAACATTTCCACAGCAAAGTGATTTTAATGTATAGTGTCGTGTGCCAACAAACTGGTTACGATTTGGCCATTTCCCTTATCAATTTTAACATCGTTTCCTTATGTAAATCCTGAGTTTTTGCTTAAAGCTACTAAAATATAAATAATTTTAAATGGATATTGGTCGCATTTTTTAAGATTTCTAGTTTTTTTTATTTTTTCTTATATCGCCTTTAATAATCCCATAAAGTAACGCACTAGGAAGATTAGGTACATTTTTTTTTTTTTATTTTTATAAGTTCTTCTGTTATTATCAATACCTTTTCATTCACAGAAGAAATAACTAATAAATGAGAGTTTGTATAAATTTATAGTGCTACAAGGATGTTTTGAGCTAATGCGGTTTTGATGTTTCCCTATTTACAGCATTTGTTTTTGTTTTTATTCCATTAATTACTAAAAATACGGTCCATCTATATAATTTAATTCAAATTGCACCGGCAAACCTAGTTCACACCAACTACCCTGAAAGTATCGTCCAAATGCCAAAAGATTCTTGTACTGCTATAAACTATCGTGTAGTTCCACCACTTACCCTTTCTAGGTCCCCGACAACGGTCTGCACAACCGTCGGATGCTAAGCGCGTACCCCGGCGTGGGGTCCATATACGTGGCGATAGCGTTCAGTGCTGTCAATACTAGCGCATATTCGGTGTATGTGCCCACGTATAGTTACGCTTGTGACCCCTTGGTAGATGGCGATTGTGAGGTTTTCGGTAAGTTTGGCATGTGAGGATGTGTTTGGTCTATGGAATGCTTCTTTTTTTGTTCACATTAGAATCTTCAATGATATAGTGTCGTCTAAATATGATCTGGGGTTATTAAATAATATTTATTCGAGGGTTTAAAAATTTAAAGTCCTCCAGAATAGTTGGAGAAGATTCTCCGATTTGATCTACATAAAACTGAGCAAGGTTCTAATAAATTATGAATGAACCGTACTCTTAGAAAGCAAGCTTTAGCAAAATATTGTCCCGTGATTTTAAAAATCTGGGTAACACTTTTCAAAAGGTAGAGAAGAGAGAAGCATTTTTTAGAACTCATTTAATTAACTTTACCAATAATAAAAGACTTATATTGGCTTCTATCATGTAATACATTTATTGGTCCTCTACCAATACAAAACAATTTATTAATACTTACTTCAATACCCTTATAACTAAGACCCAAAAGGAAAGATACTTGACACTAATACATTTTCAGATGACGCTCTCTCGCAATTGATATGTGCATGTCTACTGTTCGTTGGATTGTTTGTCTGTTACTTCGGACATAGGTTCTTTAAGACGGAAATGTTCTTAATCGGACTTGTAAGTGGTGGTATTGTGACATACGTTTTGATAGCTTTAATGGCTGATTTGACTAGACCAGGTGAGTTTTTAATTTGATATAATATTATCTATAACCTAACTTTTCAGCAATTATTCGGATCTTGCTACTTAATATATGTTTAAAGAAAGGTAATATTTTAAAGTGTTTCACTTCTTAATTTTTCGATGTTCCTATAGTTTCGACTATATTTAAATTAACATCGAGATAATTGTACTTTTTCTAAAGCTATTATCATTTTATATAAAAAGACGTAATATTTTGTCGTTAATATAAAACCGATCTTCTATGGGATTGTTGCACCTTCTCTGATGCAATTTGGCACAATTTGAGCGAAACCATGCTTGACTCTGCCATTAAAAATTCTAGAAAATTCCACATGTCAAATCTTTGCAGCTCTCCTGGGAGCATCAATACTATCGGGCCTGTGTTTTGGCGCGATATGGTTGTTGTTCTGGTGGTTCTACGGTATACCAGTGCTGGCTGTGTTCCTGGCAACCCTGGATGTTGGGTTCTTATTCTCTGCTATTATATATTATGGATTGCCAGGTAAGTGCGTTTTGTTTAGTTTGAAAATTTTTGTGATTTTTTTTAAACAATTTCAATTGAAGATTTAATTAACTATATTTTTTTTTTAATCGTTACTTGTGTAATAATACGCTAAGAAAATAATTCTAAAATAAAAAGAAAAGCAAAAGATATATTTTTTAACCATATATTATAAGAAAAAGAAGTATTTCATAGAAATAAAGATTTGTATAACACGCACTATTGACAAATGACAATTCTGCCAATATCAAGAAAGAAAAATAAACAAATTCTTTTTTTAAAAAGGGTTATTTCATTCAGAAAACATTTTTTTGTTTCTACCTTCAGTTGTTCATCAGTTATTACCTTCCAGGTGGTCTCATAGCGCTCGAATCGGACGTAAACTTCTGGACGCTTTTCATATGCATCATGCTCATAACGTCCCTGCTTCTAGTCTCTATGACGTTCCTCTCGAACATTCTATGCTGCGCCATACTCGGCGCGTACGCGGTTGTGTACTCTATGGACTACTACTTAGGGTCGAATTTGAAGTACATCATCATCAATACGATTCGACGCGCTGTGGTGCCGAAATTCAATAGGGCTGTGCTGTCGCCGCCGTTTGAGTGGAATGGTGAGTTTTTGAGTTATTTTTTGGTGATTTTTTGAGGATTTTTGTTGCTTTTAAGTATTTTAAAGTGAAATTGAAAGAATAGATTGATTTTTGAAAAATATAATGATGAACCTTCTCAAAAAACTACGCCGATAAAAGTTCGTACAAAAGTTAATAAAAAATACATCGTTTCAAAATGAGATTCATTTTTATGATAATCTTTTTATTTCATTTCACTATAATAGTTAGAAAATATTGTATCATACAGTAAGTATTGAATTTAATATGTATGAGTATGTATTAGGCAACACTTCGGTTATACTGTTTGAGCATCATTCTTAATTATAATTTGAAATACAATTAAAAAAATACTTACCTATAAAATATATTCAACAAAAACTATTTCTATATATGAGTTGGAATAAATAAACCTGATAAAGAAAATAATATCATCGAGTCCAATGACCGTGAGTCGTAAGTAGTTTTGTTTATCAGTGTTTTAATTAACTATATCCCGAAAACAGTGTTACCCTCTGTCTGACTTATTTTTGTATATTTTTTTATACATTAAGGGCTGATTTTTCAATCCTTGGTTAAAACTTATCCGTCCAATAAAGTATTACACGATACTTTTTTATACTGTGTTTTTTGTGTCTTTTAATTGATTTTATGTTTTGTGTTTGTATTATGTATATTTTCTTGTGTTCTATGAATAAACGTGTTATCTATCTATCTATCTATCTATCTATCTAATATTAAAATGTCACCTGTAAATTACTGTCAAATGCATGTTATAGAATACATTTTCGAAATGGTAGTTTAATATGTTATTCAACGAATAAGTTTTAACCAAGGATTGAAAAATCAGCCCTAAAGTATTAAAAAAAAAAGTATTTTATAGTCTTATGATTCGTACAAGCTATAATAAATTGTAGAAGACTATCTTATCCATGATTAACGCAAAAACTACTGGAAGGATTATGTATATACTTAGCCTATATGTCAAAGATATTTTAAGAAAAGAAGTGTTGCACACCAACGCATAGACGATAGATGTTAAAGTAAGATGGCATGTATCAACTATAGTGAGCGAAAATGAGACAACTGATGTAAAATGAGGCTAATTAGCCAAATTTAATAAGCGATCTACACCTTTTCACTTAATATCATTGACTATATGTCAATATAGGCTTTATTATATATCGAAAAATTTAATTTGAATCCGCGCACGCGCATATTACATTAGAAGTCGCGAACACAACTTGTTGTAAGATATAGGTACCTAGAATTTATAAGGCCAAAAAATGCAACCTAAAATATTCATTTATTCAATCAATTAAAAATAAAAAGCTCTTTCGGCATGTCAACACACATGTATTATATGGAATTTAATTACCACCGGTTCTAAAAGCAGTTTTTTTTTTCAATTATTATTATTCCTATTATGATAATTCTCATTCTAACGCCTCTCATCTACGTTCTAATAAATCTGCAATTTGATACGAAAGCTTAATTTAATATTACAAGTTTCTGCTGCACTAGCTGTGCCACGCGATTTCACCTGCGGGTAGAACAATTTTTTCTATAGCATATGTGAAGCTACATCACTACCAAGTATCATCAAAATCCGTTTAGTAGTTTTGCGTAAGATATAATAAAATCATTAATATCTTTAACATTGATAATTTATTATTATTATTCCACGAAGAACAATTTTCGCAAGTTTCAGTTTGCATATTGCATTGTGAGTTCTTCAAGCGTGGAGTGAACAGGTACCTTCTAGGGAAGCATTCCATCTAAGATCACATCTTAGCTTACCATCAGGCGAGATCGTAGCCAAGAGCTTTCCTTTCGTACAGTATTGTTACTTTTATAGCATTCATTTGCTTTGTAAATGAGCATTTTTTATTTAAAAACAGAAAATAATCGAGATGTCCTTTAAACACAAAAACTGAAAGAGTAGAGGAAATTCGATTGCTTAGCTGGATTCACGAGAGGCAAGACCTTGGTTTGGCAAACAACACGTTGGTTCGAATCCTGCCTCTGAATCGGATCTTTTTTTTCTATTTACATCTATTAAAAAAAAATACAGTTTTGTTAAATGGTGCTTCGAGGCAATAGATTATACAACTTTTCACACATTTTTCGTATTCCAGATTCCCTAATATCGCTCCTCTGGATAGCGCTGGTTATATCCGGTTTCTTGTTCCAACACTTCCATAACTATGGAAGGCCTCCGTTCCCGCCGCCGCCCAGGAGTGTAAGACCTAGCATGCCTAGGTCAATGTATGGCACCACGGGTCCTAGGAGTGGACGGTATGTTGATATTGTTTATCCTTATTTCTATGTAATTATTATTATTATTTTTTCATTTTTTCTATGAGTAAATATTAGTAGGTAAATGTGTTTATTTGGCAATGATATAAGCTATTTTAAATTAGGAAATAATGAAATCAATAAAAATAAGGGATAGGTATATACTTACTACAATCAATTACGTGATATTTCCTTAAAGATATTGTATAGGGAAATAAAAAGCTATTAACCTATTGTTATTAAGGAATTTAAAAAAACTAAAATATAAAACTACCGTCATATTTATTAAAAAAAATACTTACCCTCACTTACCTTCTTCCATTGTAATACTCAAAAATATATATTTTATTTTCAGGAATCCCCACATTTCACGTCTGCCTAGAAGCACGGTCATCACTGAAAGATCTGCATTATTGGCGTAAAGAAACAATTAAAATTATTACCTTTACCATTCCTTACCCTATAAAAACTATATAATATTTAAATTATCTTATAAAAATTGCCAAAAGTTAGCCAGATGTATGAACTTTGTATGTAATTATTAAATTATCTCTTTCTGCTAAATGTATCTTTCATAAGAGTGAGAGAGATGGCTAGATAGTTTCTGCGCAATCGCAAGATATAGTTCTGAATTAGGATATTTTTATTCTTTCTTTTTCTATACCTTTTTAACATTTTGTATCTAAAGTAACACAGACAAACGAAAGATAATTGAAATTGGGAATGTGTTACATTTTTTTTAATCACTTTTTATATTTTTTTAGCGTCAGAAATGTCATCGTATTTATGGGCTAATATCTCATGAACTATAGGAATTTTACTACTCCTGTATAATATAACCTAAAAATATTAAATTAATATACTTACTTAATACTTTAAGTAGATTCACGATGCTCGAAATTTATGTAAAATTATTAACCAATAAATTCAGATTCGTATTATAATTATCTCATTATATCAAATGAAATGTTAATGTAATGTAAGTATATAAAATAGCAATTAATGTCAGTAAAATATTAAATAGACTTTGCTTCATATACGTGGAATTATAAGACTGAATGTAATTGTATTGTGCTTTCTCTTTCTGACATATCGGAATTTGAAAGTGTGGGAGTGAGATGGCTAGATATTCAAGGAAGGATTTTATTTTGCCTATAAATAAATGTATATTAACATCATATCTACTTACACTATGTGTATTATTCCCTAGAAAAAATTTAAAAAACATATCACGGCTCTAAACTTAATATTATTTAAAGACTGCTTTTATGATCATGAATGTCTGTTATATAATATAAGTCCAAAATCCCAGTGATTTAATTTTCATAAAACATTTTCATCACATTTCTTAATTTTCTTAATACATAATTATTTTTGTGTTGACAACGAATTTATAACCTCAAACAACCAAATACTATCCAAGCATTTCGTGTTCAATCTGTAGGTTTTATTTATTTATTTTTATTCATAGATTAAATTAGACATGACAATATAGAACATGTTAGTTGTATTGTTACTTGTAAAAGACCACACATGTCAAAGACGGACAAAAGATTCGTTCGAAAGGGGAACAGATAATCTAAACCAATTATAAGCGTTGATAATCTGTGCAATTGTTTATTTCAAAGCGAGGGAAATGTAGTTGTGTTTTTGATAGAATTCCGTCGCAGTATATATAGGTTGTTTTGTTTAGTTTTTAAGTTGCAAGTTTTTGTATTTTTTTTTGTCAATGAAATAAAGCACTTTATCTGACGAATTATTTTTCATTTCTATTTGTAAAAAAGTAAAAAAGGATTTCTCTATATTTTGAATACACTTAGGAATTTATCTCATGTTAATACGTCGGGTGTTAATTGACTGTACCAATGAAATTTTAGGCACTTCTATACATATATTTATAACAGCTGTTTTGAATTTTGGATTTTATTTTTATTGCTTCAAACCACACGCTGTATACGAAAAGCCGTACGCCCCAACAAATTCGAGATAAGTTTAATGCCTACAATACAGAACATTTAATCCCATCCCATTGTCCGACCCTTGCGTAAAATAGGGGAATGCAGTTGTGGCTCCCTATATAAAATGCTATTGGGATTATAAAGAGCCAACACGCAAAATTAATACGCACCGCCCAAATATAGTTAACAGAAACCGTTCCACACAACGAACGACTATTTTAGACACTAATCACACTTAATAAAGTCCATTTTTAAGTGACGTAACAAAAACCCCGATATCTCATCGTTATTAAATGTATTGTTACCATATTCGATACACTTCAGAACCGTAAGCAGAGGGTTATTGTAAAGAAAACAAAACAAGTGGTTAATGCCATATTTATTAATAAATTTCACTGTAATCTCCTCAATCTATATGCACTTATAATCGAGTAATAATTTATTTTACACATATTCAAGTAAGTACAGTTAAACGTATCTATAACACATCCGTATTGCGTATTTTAATGAAAATATATTAACCATTTACATTTTCTTATAATATGTAGATAATGACTTGTGCTGTACCAACATTACTATTACATCGAGATTCTTATATTTTTTGTGGAAATTTCCTTTGAATTTAACGTGTTCCCAAAACTAGCCGAAAGTCAGTAAAATAATCTTATTTGATAGGTACCTACATATTTATAATCACAGCAATATTGATCTTCTTAATAATAATAAATAACATAAATTAATTCGTTTCGAAATGTGCTATTTTACTTGTGACTCAACACATTACAACATCTATTAATGTAACTATTATACAATAATACAAACATGCTTAGTTCATGTCAATTTGTTGTCTCCGAGGGTTGTGAAACAAATCGCTGTAACGAAGCTTATTGCCACGTTTTTCTCTATAGCATTAATATTTCGCACCCCTACTGCATACATCAAAGAAATAGAAGGGTTGTGCTCGCAAAGGGCGCATAACACTCAATTATTACAAATGTTGGCCCAAATCATTTACATTTTCTTCATTTGAATCGTGAACACAGTACCGTCGCTAAGGAAACTTCCTCTACTCAACAATAGATGGCGTTTAGCTATATTTACAATTCGCATTCTTTTGTCCTTACCTTAATCGATCATTCACAATGAAAAACGTTCAAAATCCTCAACATTCGAGAGCAAGAATAAATAAATTAATGTATGTTTACAAAGATGTCGAAGAATTAACATAATTCATCGCGCACGATCGCTATACTTACAGACTAAGTTTGAACATCATCAGTTTCTTATATATTAACGAATATACATCATCTTGCACCATATAAACACTGATAAACAATCCCAAATATTGCGATACGGAATATTTACGACACCGAGTTATTGTTCTCTTGAATGTCTCCCGCCAAAACGGAGTCGTGTCCGGCCGTCATGTTGAGAGCGTTCATGGACAGATGCGAGTCGGCGTAGTTGTGCGCAATGTCGCCGCTAGAGGGCGACTCGGGCACGCTGCTCGGGTTCTCCCCCATCGAGAGCAGTCGATGCGGGAACCCGAATAGCTGAGATCACTGAAGCCGTCCCCAGTAATTCGACGCGAGGTCCGGCCCTTGCGATGGAATTTGCACAGGCACGCTGACGCCCGCCGATATCACACCTACCGATAGAGATTCCAGATTAGAATGCAGTCTATTAGAAAATTGTACAAAAAGGCGCACGCGAGCGTTTAAACTTGCGTTTTAGATACTTTAACCGGTAACTGATATTGTATCTTGTTCATTATTAACAAGGTTACATTATAGTTTGATATTTATAATGAATGATTACGAAATTAGTAATACAATTATGTTTTTAAAATTGATGAATATCTATTGCAGTGTTAACCAATAACCCTTAAGTATTAACTTTTACCTTCAATTACATTTACAAACTGTTCACCTAACATAAAATAACACATACATAAAAACAAACGTACGAAAAGCTGTAACACGGCGCACGTATTGACCAATCAAATGGCGGTTTACAAGCATAGACACCTAGCTTTATGACTGGCCCGCCATATCGAAACGTGGAGATAACACGATTGTGTAATAGACGGAATGCAATTGGAATCCTATTAGTATACGTAGTATATTATTATTAGTCTGTGCTATTAGACATATGGCCGGGCTGATACTGATGCATGACGTTAATAGGTTTCGTATTAGATTATGTATGGAATTTGATTGACGTCTCATCTGTATGTATACCTACGCTATGTACCTACATGATTTATATGCGTTTCCTACGTAATAAAGCAGTAAAATTTTCATAGTAACGATTCGTTGAAAATTATTCACAATCTACAACTTTATTCTTGACATCTGAAATTCATTAAACCTCCGTATATTTTCGAAAGCAGCGTATAAAATTATTATGAATGGCACTTCACAGCCACGCCAGAACAGTTTAATACTTCATGTTATGTTATATAACATATTTACGAGTGGTAATATTTTCCCGGCGCGTGTTCAATAGTGATAAGGTCCAAAGGGGTGACGCTTACATTCATTACACGATATTATCACCCGTTGACTCCTAGGAGACTCGTTTGTTCAATGGTTTGTGATATAGCCGTCGCTTTATGAAGACAAATTATCATTTTTATAGTGTTGATGACTGATGTATCGATCTTGAAAATATACTAACAATAGCGCGCGATAATTGCAAACAAGGGAAACATAATATGTAAATTAAAAAGTTTTACTGGTATTTGTATAGTAGAAATAGGTATATGAAGTGCATTATCAGCTATAACTGAGTGCATGATTCGAAGAATGAAAATCGTAGGTAAATTTATACTTCCTGTTTTTTGTACAAACAGCAGGATAACTGAGTCAAAAATATCAGACCGTTTCACTATACTTAATACTTTTGTTAGGATTATTTTATTCTATTAATTAGACTAACAATTAATAACAGCTTACCTAATCTACTCGTTTACAATGACCACATAACATTAACATCATCATATTCAAGAAATTATCCAGTTGAAAATAGGTACGCTGTAACATCAATAGCTTGCGCGAAAATATGTAAGCCAAAGACAACAAAAACAATTTCGTTATTTAATAAATCACGAAGCTGGAAATGGTCCGGTGGAAAGAGTGTAAAAGAGTAAATGAAACGCGAGCGTGCATTTTGAATTGTGAAAAACTCTTTTGTTCGCGGTTGACGTTGAAAACTCTGCAATGGAACAATGAAACGCGCCAACAACAATAATTCATAGCGTTTTCCGCCACCTACGGGTAAAAATGTCCGCTCCATGATATATAATATCGGATAGAAAAGTTATGGCTTTTTAAAACAATGGCAAAGGTCGGCGCTCGTTATTACGAAATCTGTTACATTTATGTTACGTTTGAATTGCTTTTTGTTGAATATAATTTTCTAAATTATGTGTCGCTCTGATTATTTTAATATACTTTTGTGTTTGTATACTATAATGATTGGTGATACGTAAGATCATGTATGAAAATTCGATCCATAATCGAATACTATAATACTGTAAGTCACTTAAAACCGTTCCATTTTCTTGCAAAAACGTTACAATCCAGTTCATTCATACAGTTTTTTAACAAAAGCGTTCAATATTCAAAATCAATTTAAAAGCCATTTGTAAGGAACAGACAACGGCAAATCCAATTGGGGCTCGAACTTCCATTTTTTCCTCTTTTTCCCTTTTATTTTTTGTTTCCCCGTCATGTCGCGGTCTTGTGAGCCAGACGCCCCCAGCTCTTGACTCAGCGTTTTTTACATTTTATTACGTAGTTGGTAAATATTTTTCAGGGCCTGATTTCGCCGATTTTGTAACAGACGTGAAAATTTCATGATTGAACATTTTCTATTATTGGAAATTGTAAGAAAGCATACACAAATACAAAGAACAAGTACCTACTGCTTTAGGTACGTGTGATCAGATACGTGTCAATTATTTTTACATTTCAAATGCGTTTCCAACCTATTTCAAATAACACCGTTCAATTCGTAATCATTTCATATTTGGATATCGTCAATTTCGATTTATATTTTCAATACCTAAACTCTTCGCAACAAACAACTTACTTCCACCATTCTTCGTGTTTCTTAGGCTCGTATAATTTGCGATCAGAAAGATCCTAATTCTGCACTAATTTATAAAAGTTACATATAAAAATAGGTATACTTATTCTAACCTATAGTAGGTATATCAATACGGAAAAAAGCTCATTAGCTAAGTGTTTACAGCATTCATTAAATCACGCAACCTATTTGAATAAATAACACTGGTTTGCTAACACAGAAAACCGAAATTAATACATTTCCAGTACCTACTCATCGTCGCTGATACCGCAGCGAATAAGAGCTGGTTAAACAGCTTCCCGCTTAGCTAATCTGTTCGTTAAAATGATAATGGTATGAATATTTTCGCCAAATAGTTCTATTATATAATACCTATAGGCTATATACACAAGCATAAAAATAACGTCTGTATCTATTACTGTATCGTATTACATAAAAAGTACATAAGATGCCTGAAATAAATAAATTACAAAATCATCAACTCACCCGTACTAGCCGCGGCCTGTGGCTGCGAGTACGCCGCGTGCTGCTGGTGTGCCGCCGGGGCCCGGGAGTACCCCCCGCTGCCCAGCACGTCCCCGAACATGTAGGGGTACCCTCCGTCCCGCTGCTGCAGGCACGACGACGACAGACCGCCCGACATCGAACTGTCGGAAAGCGCACTGTCAATACCGTATCGCGGGATGTTAGTGAATGGTGAATGGTGAACGATTATGATTATGGAATATTATGATTATAATAAAGATGATGAATGTGTTAACGTTGCAACGCATATGTTGATGAATGAAGGATGTAAATGTAGCGAATAGCGATGAATTGGTGTGTTAAGATCAACGGATTGTGAGAGGATAAATGTAATTGAAACATTTAGAACGAAAGTTCAAAAGTAATATGAGTGATTATGATTAAATTCCCACTGTAACACTATAGTAAAGATGTAAATACTAAACATGTTCTTTTGTGTCTGTCTTTTATTTAAAATCAGTATTACAAATATTGAAGAGAAACATCTAAATTCCTACTGCTTCCTTTTTGAGCAAACTTTAATCAGTGGCGTCTTTTATTTATAATTAACTCGTCGTTTATAATTATAATTTAATTATTTGATGTGGATAAGTGACACTACAAGTATGTGTAAGTATAGGCCTACCCCAATAAAAGCAATAATGAAAATAAGAAAACTCCAAGTAAGTCGCTTCACAAAAAAGAGCATAGGTAATCAATTTATTCCGTAGACTGAGCTAAAGTGGGAACTTCTCGTCTCACTAAGTTAATTTGCTCCGACAAACGCTAAAACCCGTAGGTTCACTATTAAAAATCAATTCGAGTGGAAACTCGGGCGACCTTCGGCGCTGAACTTCGCAATCGGAACGTCTCGGTGCAGTGGCGGGAAAAGCAAGGAGTTGCGACCTTTGCCGCCCGATTGCTCGCGCTATCACATTAGTTCCGCCATTCGGTAAGAGATGGCGCGAGCTCGTGCGTTCTACTTCTTTCAGGATGAACATTGCGTGTATTCGTTGTTTATCGAATTATAAAATATCTTTCTGTTTATAATATGTGCTCTTATTTTTCCTTTAACTATTCAAGTAATGCGTATTTCACAACTTGTTTGATATTATTCGTTGTTGGTAGAGTATCAGTTTTAATATAAATATATATTTTTTTTATAGAACTGCTGATGTATGTTATATGATTGCTTATTACAACAGAATATAGATACAAAATGCCTTTTGTTTTATTTTTAAATACTCATTAAAAAACCTCTACGTTAAAATTTCGACGCACGTAACAACACTACGTACTCCTTACTAAGTAACTTATCTAAGTATCTAATTTCAATCACACACAGCAACATTACCAATTTCCATTCACCATCATCATCATCATCATCATCAACACCAGCATCATCTAAACTCACCTATACGTATCGCTCATGGTAGCAATGGGCTGCGGTATCGGACTGTACATGGAGTTGAAGCCACCATTGAGCGGCAGCCGCGCGGGCGGCGCGGGCGGCGAAGCGGGCGCATCTCGCCGCTGGCTGCGCAGCTTCTCTTCGCGTCGCCATTTCGCGCGACGGTTTGAGAACCATACCTGTAGAGAATTACGTTAGTCTTTGGTGCTTATACACACTATTGTTTGTTAGTCTATGATTCTTGGTCAAATATACTATTAATGTATGTTAGTTTCTGGTTCTAAATGACGTAAAATAGATTATGATTACAACAACAGACCGAGCATCTTCACGCGAAAAATTCTTCGCGAGTCTGCCCGCCCTAGTAAAGCGACAGGAGAATCTCTTAGGTTGAAATTTGTTGAGTATTCGGATATATAATAGAAATAATGATTAAAGATTGTATGAATAGATTAAAGAATTACGCACAATTGTATTTAGTGAGTAGTGACTCTTGTCTACGTTGTCTACGCATAAATAGAACCTCCGCCACAAAGTTTTGTAACTATCTTTAGTTTTATCAAAACATACCTATTAATGTAACTTGTTTCCAAAAGTCCTAAATAAATAACGTTATCTCAAATGAAATATTAAGTTTCGTTGCCACAATATTATGATATAAACTGCGTGAAACGGAACGCGCCTCCGGAAGCAGTGCTCACGTGCGCTGTACTTCCGACAGTCATGGCGTAGCAATATGGCGCCCGAGCTCCCGCGCTTTTGTCAATGTTGGGATGCCAACTGTGAGCTTACAACTTTATCTGTTACATTGTAATATCTTGCTGTCGAATTATGAAATAAACATTTGACTACGAACGATGTAATTAGAATTTACTAATGAACTTGAAGAAATATGATTATATTGTTATATTATGATGTTTGATAAAATGGCTAATATATTAAAAAGAAGATACTAAGAATATAAATATAAAACTAATGCTTGTTACATAATAACGAATAGAACTTTACGACCGATATACTACCCTGTATCCTTTGCGTTTCTTTATTTCCATTGGTAAAAGAAAAAGGAAAATTTATACGCAAAAGCTTACGTACAAAGAGGTCGGAGGGGCCAGGAGGTAATATGTCATAATATTATTGCCAGAGCCTTCGACGAAATCGCGAGTAGCCGACAATATTTTATTTCGTCCCTCGGAAAAGTTTCGCAAAAGAAGGGTCTTTTAACCAGAACGGGAAAGGGCGGGCACTCACATTTATTTTTTTATTATTGCGGGAGATATTGCTTTATCGTGGATATTTTTGTTATATTTAATATAAAACATTATATACTTATTTGATCCATCTATATGTTTATTACGTACTTTTTAATTTGGAATTATAACCATAAGAATTATACGTGCTAATATGTTTTTGTTTGTACTTCTTGGAAAAGTGGAGACAAAAATAGCAGATTTTTAAGAGAATAGAGCTAATTTGCTAATTGCTATATTTATTGTTCTAAATTCGAAAACTAATATATCGTATTATTAAAGATGTATTTTTAGACAATTATAACATTTAGGTACCAATCTATACCTACTGCCGTATGAATCGTATGATTCAAATAACTTTCCAATAGGAAACAATAATATAAACAACCACAGACATAACAAAATTATGTCAATTTCCTTTTAAGAAAATTAGAATCAGCAACGAAATTACATCACGTCGTATATTGTGCACTACCCTTATAAACGGTGAAATATTATGACATCTCTCGTTTTTTCTATCCATAGACATTACTACGTGACAGCGTTGACAGCTTGTTTGCCGCCTCTGTCATTTCGTTGGCCTTTATAAATTGTTACCCTCATAGTTGGGACGAAATAATGTTAGCTGGGTTTGCTAAATGAAATTTGCCATAATTCTGTTATATTCCCGGCAAGCCACAACAATCCACGATGTTATTTTATTACGTTACCGTTTTAATAGATTCGTTCTGAATAAATGCGTTAGAACGGCTTTCGTTCTAAATCATCTTTATTAAACAAGATTAAACATATTTTGGTCATTTTCCGAACGAATAATAAACATACAGTATATTATTGTTTCCATTGCTTAATACACATTGAATTTTATATGAATTGCCGTAACAATAATTAAACGTCACATGTTTTAAAACAGAAATACTATTGTAGATAAATAACATGACCAGAATCGCCAATCCAATATAGAATCCATTTATAGCGCTATACAGAACAGAGACGCAAAATCTATCAAGCCTGTTAAGCTAAAGTTCAATTTAGAGTCATATTCTAAAGGAATAAGGTTGTATTTTCTGTATTTTTCAGTAAAGGCTGTGTGGGTGCCAATTTTTCAAAACACTCCCCTCTTTACAGGAACTTACCACCCCGTGTTTCCTATAGGCTGTAGGATCGATACAACCCCTCGTAGGGTGAATATTATTTTGAACATTCCGTACAATATTTGAATTTATAATCGATGTAGGTATGTCGGAGGCATGAGGGATGACTATTTGCTATTTTACAGTGAATGGAGGATAATCGAATTGCTGTAGACGAAGTTAGACTGGATTATTTGCGGCTCATTTTGAGATGATTTAGAATAATAGAGAAACTTTAAACGGACCTTTTAATATACTTTTTGTAACTCTCCACTAAACGAAATTAATATCACAATGCATTATATTCTTTGACTACTAGGTGCTAGAATGATTTTCTATTTTCGCTTCTAAGTCTCTAGTCTCTACATAAGTGCTTAAAATAAATTATTTAAAATCCGTGTTACAAATTGTGTTTATTTTAATTTCCCTGGCTTTTAGACATCCTACATCTTTGTTCGCTTATTTTTCCCAACTTTTATATTAAGCTGTCCTACCGCCTACGGAACCGTTTCAACAAAGCCTTGAACCCCGCCGACACGTGGTGTCGAAACGGTACGATCTGCTCCTTGCAAGCCTCACTGTTATGGAAATTGAACTCTGTATCTAAATGCTAAAGTTTAATCTAGCTTGAAATATGCAAAACACCTCCGGCCATCCATTTAGGGCTGCTTTTTAAACGATTTTCTAAAACGATTATGAAGAATATCGGAATCCTCGTGGAGCTGTTATAAAATTGAGAATCTTTTATGCCTGATATGAATGCTAGTATATTTAAAATCGGCTATTTATGTAATTTTATTATTCTTAGAATTAAATTAACATTTCATATCAAACAAAAAGTGCCTTTCTCAGAACAAAAGTACTCATAAAACTTAACCCACATTTAAACCTTAAAATCATGTAAACATGCACTAACCTACATTGCCTGAAATGTTCAGTTAATATTGCAATAGAGGTAGACTTGTAAAGTCTCTGGAGCCCTGCTTATTCGGTGACCGTGCACTACGAATGTTAAATAGCAAGTGACGACGGGGGTTAATGTAAGAGCTAAGTGCACCGTTGACAATGCCGACGTTTTTATTTTCGACGCGTATAAAAGAAACAAATACGATTTCTATAGCTTGCATTTTATTTTACGTAAATTATTACATTTAGAAATTAAATTATATTTGAAATGGGCTTTTTTCTAAATTCTATTTTAACCTGTAAAACCAAGCCAATAGATCCAATTTAAAATGTTACAGTTTTGTATTTTTCAGGTACTTGGATATGCTTACCTATTACGAATAGGAGCTTGAATTATTACATATTTTAATGTTATAAATTATGAATGCTTTCAACTGTGAATTGAATTACATCGCTTACTATTTTATACTAGTTTAATGTTCATGTTATGACTGATATATTTTTCAATTTAAATTACCCCTGAGAGCACAGACAAAAACCAACGAAGATAAATGAACGAACGAACGAACGAAAAAACGTCACCAATACTTTTGAAATGGCGGTCTAATTCAATTTCGTGCACGTTAGCGCTAAAATCGTTAAAAGCTTGTAGCAAATATTGCATTAAAACGTTTTAAAAGTTGGCAAGTTCAGTGATAAACGATCTTTTAAACTGTTGGCAACACTAATGCGGTGTTGGCTAAATGGCACACGAGTGTTTTACATGCTTGAATGAAGCTCGTACGTTTTAGTGACGATATTTCATGCTTTTTTGAATTAAGTATTCGTTTTATATTTATAAAATGCTTCAGTTTTAACTGGATGAATAAATGAGAGGACGCTTTTGAAAACTAATTTGTTTTGTAAGCTATTTTTAATCCTAGTCGAATTCTGCTTAGTTTGTAATACGTGGTACACAGGTAAGTAGGTACCTACGCGGTTTCCACGTGAAATGAGTAGGAATTTAATGTACCAACTTCTAAGCCAATATATTGTGTAACTGAGTGACTGAATACAAATTGTTTAAGTATCATATTGTGTATCACATTAAATATATTTTGTTTAATATATTAAAATATAATCTTTTCGCGCGACAATATATTAATTACATTAACTGTGATCAAATACGCAAAGATGGGTAAATAACCCAAGATAAACACGTGGTACGAAAATTCCAAACAATAAAAACATGTTTACAATATCCCCCAATAGCCAACTGTTTGATTTAGCTATGTATTACATATCGACATATATTTACACGCCACGTCGAGCTTATAATATAGCCCTTGTTTTTTTAGTCTGTTTGCTGAAGACGCATCTACATGCGGCCCGAGCCTATGTAAACAGGCAGTGTAAACATGCCCTTATGAACGCATCCATGGTCCGTTTTTAATAAAGCACCCCAAACATTTAATTCGAGCTGTGAATTAACGAGCTTTGATTTTTTATGCAAAATTTGGGACCCGCCGTAATTAATACAATTCAAGTTTACTCACACACTTCTAATGTTTGATAAAGATGTAACATA
>CAJQZM010037239.1:0-13965 GCA_907164665.1 Colias nastes | reverse complement strand
AATGTCTCATTTTTTAAATGCTTTATGCTTTTCTCAAGTCTATAAATTTTGTTAATTTTTCTCTTCATTTTTAATAGTCGTTCTTTCATTTTGGAAGTTCCTTGACATACTTCAAGCTTATTTTGTGCACAAGGAGGATTTGGGATATCCAAGTGAGATTCCAAAACAGGAAGACCCATTTTAGATGTGCCAGCAATATGCAGAAAAATATCATTTGTATCAGAGATATTTGTAGAAGTCTGAAATTAAGAGAAAAAAATATAATTAAACTGCTCATGTTCTAATTACTTGAAGTCTGCATGATATGTGCTTTTACACATACACTAAAAGTTTTGGCTGAACGCTTTATCTACATACTCTTTTTCATATTAAATTACACAAATATCAAGAAAATATTAATAAGTACATGATATGGATTACAAAAGGAATATAACATAATTATATGACAAGTTAAGGCAGGTACTAATTCTTTTTTATACATACTTTAATTTACTGGAAATCACAGCTAAGGCTATAACATGATTTTCTACTTATCCAGACTGAAAGTGTTGTTTAAATGTTTGACATATTTGACGAACAAATGATTACATTCTATTATAATCTATAGTTACAAGTATAATGGATTAAATTACTATAAAAACAACCTACCTCTTCAGTTTCTACATCAGGTACTGCAGTTTTAAATAACTTTTTATTATAAAAACATGTTGCTCTGAAATGTTTACTGCACAACATTTTGTGTTTGGAATGTAGTTCCCTTTGGAAGTTTGGAGAAGCCCAGGCTTCATTGGGAAAACAATACTTGGACCATAATTCACAACTGAAAAATCATTAACAGCACATTAGTAGAGTATAGTAAGAGTTCAATAAGCATGGTTAGTTTAATATGTGTTGTTAGTATTTTATTTATTTATTTATAAAGCCCAGCCTGAAATATTCATTACAGTGGGAAGGTACTTACCGTAAGCTATTTCTAGGGCCAGGGTTAGGAAAGCGATATAATGTAATATTGGGATCTTTGGCACTTGAAGATCCACACTTGCAACACGTCCTCGTGTTTTCTTTGTTGGAACCCATTTTAGAACAACAAAAACAAGAGTCACTTTCTCAGAACTAGAGTCTATATCTCACAAATTAATACTTGACTTCATCAAAACACTACAACGGAGGAACAGGATGCTCGACTCAACGTTTTAATGCGGGAGAAATCAAAACTAATATGTATAGTTTCAATTAAAGTTTTAAACATTCAAGAACATTCAAAACATAACTGAAAATATACTGGCGGGCAGACATTTTTAATTTAGTGTTACCTCTTCATGACACGAAATATAATTTATATTTTAAATTGTTCTTTAGAAGGTGAATAACTTATTCCGTTATTTATCTATAAAAAAAATATAATTTATAATAATTATTTCCAAGATTTTAACCAAGTATTTGTAATAAAATAAATAAATTGTTTTTTTAAACGGAAGTGTATTTTTTAATTGACAGAAAATATATTGCTATCCCTGTTTTCACTATCGTTATCTCTATCACGTATAAGACCCCTCCTAGCAACATTTTGTAGAACAGAGTTGACAGGGCCTGTTGATGACAGTTCTAAATTTGACAATTGACATTCGTTTCATAGACAATACTATAACTTCGTTTTATCTGTATTAAATTTTTGTTTATGGTATTTTTCGTTGTTATTAATAAAAAAGCGTGTGCAGTGCAGGAAAATACTGCCTTGATCTCTAGCTTTCTTTCCAAAGCGCATTTTATAACTTGGACGAGACCATGTTAACTGAGTCTAACAAAAGTATAAACCTATGTATTAATAGTCTATGGTACAATCGATTCCTAAACGAAACGTAAAATGTCAGATTCCCTTTCAGTGATGGCATATGTCAAAAGCCATGTGGATAAATAATTGAAAACAAAATAAAATTAAAAACCACGATATTCTTAATCTTTTGTTCAATATTTAATATAGTTTTTCAAAATGGAAGTGGAAAATATTAATGTAGATGAATTTCTACCGGCTAAGAATCCGATAAAGCTGAAAAATCTCAAGCGACCCGCAGATTCTGAAGGCGGTGATGGTATGGACGTAGAACAACAGAATGGCGCTGAAACTAAAACAAAACGTAAGCGATCTAAAGCAAAGAGGCCGAAAAAGAGCGCAGAACCCAATGAAACTAAAGTAAATATGCGAAAAGTAGCAGTTCCAGCTCACAGGTATAACCTAGAAATTTGCTGTTAATTTTATGTTAGATTAGTTCAATTCTATTGAGATATGATATGACATGATGATACGGTACTGATTTATTTAATGTTAAACTATATTTTAAATAATAAACAGGGACTTACATTTATAATATATGTATACATTAAAATAGAATTAATGTTGTAGTTATAAGTTTATTATATTTTATGTTACTTTCCAGATACACACCATTAAAAGAAAATTGGTTGAAGATATTCACACCGATTGTGGAACACCTGCTTTTACAAGTCAGATTCAACACAAAAACGAGGAATGTAGAAATTAAAATTGGGCCAGAAACAAAAGATATTGCAAATCTACAGAAAGCTGCCGATTTTGTTAAGGTATATATTTTGTTATACTTTTAAGTTTTAATATTACATACTACATAAAAAATTCTAGTTTTAATAAACTTCAGATAGTTGGGCTATAACAAGAAAGTTTAAGAAGTTACCTTTATCCTTATCTTACTGAGAAATAATTAAATTCATGCAAATTAAGAAATTGATTAAGAAAAAGCAAAACAGTTGTTTTTCATAGTTTCCTTATATGTACATAAATTGTAATAATTTGGTTTATAGATTTTATAATATTATGTATCAGATTGTTTTAAATAAATGGATACAGTAAAGAAATTCATGCAATCAAAAGTTATTATACATACAATTATATTGTAGATAGGAGATTAGTTCCTTCTTAATCTAACTACATATTTGATAGTTCAACAAATTTAAATGTATTTTATTGCTGTTTCAGGCTTTCGTCTGTGGGTTTGAAGTAGAAGACGCACTGGCACTGCTCAGGCTTGACGATTTATTTGTAGAGACCTTTGAAATTAAAGACGTTAAAACGTTACAAGGCGATCACCTCGGCAGAGCTATAGGTAGATTAGCAGGCAAGGCCGGTCGTACCAAATTCACCATAGAGAACGTGACAAAGACAAGAATAGTGTTGGCAGACTCAAAAATTCACATTTTAGGCAGTTATCAGAACATCGCTCTAGCGAGACGGGCTATATGCAACCTTATTATGGGATCACCTCCTTCGAAAGTTTACGGAAATCTGAGGAATGTAGCGAAGCGAGTGGCAGAGAGATTTTAGCTAATAAATATATTTATCCAATTGTTTTTTCTTTTATTTGTAAAATGTCTTTATAAGCACTTAACATCCCAATTTACATATAAAGATTATAATATTATAACGTTGCTCTTTTTTATCCTGCTAATATTTAAATGAGAAATATTGTAGCTTGTTTGTTTATTACTCCTTAACGCAGAAACTGCTGAACCGATTTTCATAAACAGAGTAATTTGGATTAATACATAGGATAGTTCTTATCCAGAAAATCTCACGGGAACGGGAACAATTATTGCGGATTTTCCTTTGACTTAGCGGGCGAAAAGCTTGTTTTTAATATAAATAAATAAAATAATCGATTTATATTTCTTAAAATCATAAATAATACACATAACAAACAGGAATACCAATTTAAACAGTCTACAACAGAATTTTATATTTAAAATGTCTCGGGACTCTAGACAAGACAAGTCTAGCGTCATAACTGAGCGAGGCGAAGGTCCAGGGCTCCGCTGTGCTCCATTCCACGCAGTAAACGGAGTCCTCGTGCTGTTCGTACGATTGAAGCACGCCATCTTCCAATCTGTAACAAAAAAGTACAATCTATACTAATATTATAAAGCTGAAGACTTTGGTTTGTTTGTCTGTTTGAACGCGCTAATCTCAGGAACTACCGGTCCGATTTTAAAAATTATTTCGGTGTTGGCGAGTTGAAAACTTTCTGTTCTACATTTGAGCATAGCAACTAAGTGGTTATGAACAAATTAATCCTAACTAAAATTATACATACGAAAGTAACGCTGTTTGTATCTCCGTCTCTTATTCACCCCATACTGAACCGATTTGAATGAAATTTGGTACAGAGAAGGCTTGAGATCCGCTACTTAAAATATTTAAAAAAATATTACAAGTACATAAATAAACTTTTACGAAAGGAATCTCTCAATAATGCGATAATTAATCTTTTTATAGTCAACTAGCTTTCCGCCCGCGGCTTCGCCCGCTTTGTCTAAAACATAATAAATTATATACTAAAACCTTCCTCTTGAATCACTCTATCTATTAAAAAAAACCGCATCAATATCCGTTGCGTAGTTTTAAAGATTTAAGCATACATAGGGACAGAGAAAGCGACTTTGTTTTATACTATGTAGTGATGATTATTAAAATTTCACAGAACTTAAATTCATTAACTGCTTACTATACTTTTATGTATTTAGTATTAACCAACATATACTTGAACAAAAAAGAAATTTGACATACTTACAAAATAAATACAACAAATAAAAGCGAATTAACAAATAACATACACTTGGCTTATACAGGGTTAGTTTTCAATGACTAGCCAAAATTTAAAATTAAGATCTAGATATTAAACCAAAGGTACATTTGAAATATTATTGTCAAATAAAAAAAAATAAAAGCATTCATTTGAAAATGTCTTAAAAATTTCCTAAATCTTAAACACGCGATAGTGCCCTTACGCACTAGCGGTTAACCGCTAGTGCGTAAGGGCACTAAATCAATGCACTTGTGTGCGTGCGCGCATCGCCAAATTTATGTGTGTGCTAACTTCTACCTATCTAGGTTGTTGAACTGAATTGACAACATTTCAAAATTTTAAGCTACTTATTTTTTTATTTTAATGAAAACTAGATCAAAAATTATGATACACGTATTTTTTGCTTTTTCTAAATATCGAAGTTTTCATTCATCTTTTTGAGTTTTAAAATCATCTCATTCTAAAATGTCGTAAGCGCCAAATGACGCCATACATACGGAGGAATACATTTTTTCCTTTGCCACATTACCTAGTTTAAATTTAAAAAAATCTTGACAGTTGACATTTTGGCACATTTGTCACTTTGATTCGTCAAGTTTTGTAAATATTATTGTAATTTGTTATTTGCTGATCCAAATTTTAAACAAAAGAAACTTATTCACAAGTACTGATGATGATGACTTTATGCAGGATTTGTTAAGGGGTGCTGAAAATTTCTGATAAACAAATATACTATCCCAAAAACGTTGGAAAGTGTTAAATAAATACAACTTTTAGTAAGTAAACAAAGTCTTTTATTTCAAGAAAATTATGAACACTATAGGCACTATTTGTATAATATAAATGAATTGGTCCAACTCCAATCAAACAAACATCACGCTAATGAGATTAAATTAGAAAACCAAAACACAATAACACGATTTAAAAGTTTGTTGACTTGAATAATTCACAAAAATGACATTAATATGAAATTTGACACATGCCATACCCTGTAAATGTCAGTGATAGTTTTTTTTTTTACTTTTTTTAAATTAGGCTAAGGCGCATTTTTATTCCTCCGTATGTATGACGTCATCATCACATTTATCGTTTTTATTTTATTTCTCATAAAATATGCGATTAAAAAATGAAATAATTTTTTTTCTGTAATCGCAAGAGCAAAATAAAGAAACAGTATTTTTCTTTCATGGCCTTATGAAAAATGAAATGTTGTCAATTGTGCTTTTGTAATGTCCACACGTTCGCTTTTTAGTGGCGGACAGGAATGAAATCTAATTAAAAAAAAAACGTTTCTTTTTTCATTAGATCGAAAATGTTATCGATTCTGAACCATTTCTGAAAATTTGGCCGGTCATTGAAAACTAACCCGTATAATCCTAAAACTTTTACATTATTATAAAAAAAAAAATATAAAAAAAAACATACACTTGGCTGAGTTTCTTCTCGTCATCCGAATCACATATACTAGCGGCTGCTGTGAGCAGAGCCCTGCCATCAGAACTGCCGGTCACTAACAGTTGTTCATGGTACGTGTTATATCGGACCGTCCATACCCTGGGAAAATATTTAGTGAAATATACACTTTTATAAATGATTTTATATTATTTTATATCTTTTGTTTGTTTGTTTGAACGCGCTAATCTCAGGAACTACTGGACCGATTTGAAAAATTCTTTCGGTGTTAGATAGCCCATTTATCGAGGAAGGCTATTATCATCACGCTAAGACCAACAGGAGCGGAGCAATGCGGGTGAAAGCGCGGAGCACAGATAATATATGATAATTGATATTTTTAACTGGTAATTTTATAAGTGATTAATTTAACACCCAATTACGATACGATTATTTCAATGTTTATACTTAAAAATCTTAACCGCCTTCAAATTGTTAAAAACAGACTTAATTCCGACTGAACACCATCTTTGTCAAATAAAAAAAAGTATCATCAAACTCGGTTCACCCTGGTCCCTGTCAAAAGCCTAGAGATAACAAATTATTATATACTGTCGAATTTAAAACCTCCTTTATTTTAAGTCGGTTAAAAATATCTAGTGCAGAAATGAGACATTCATAAAAAAATAAATTAAATAATTACCAATGAGAATGGTCAGTTCTGCTGAAAATCGGTTCCTTCCCATTTCTGTAGTCCCAAATATTCAACGCCGCGTCGTCTCCTGCACTTGCCAAATGAAATTGTCTGTAACAATGTATTCAATACATATTATTTATTATTTTACATGTTAATATTAATCTTCTGTATGTAGGTTTATACCTACAAAACAGATTATTCTGTTTTCATGCAAAAACGTCAGATAAAATTTTGATATAAATTTGACCTTTGAGAAAAAAAAAACTTATAAAAGGAATGAAATATATGTTATATTCAAAGATTTAAGAAAAAGTTAACTGTCAATAAGCAAACAAAGTTACAGAAAAAAAAGAGTGTGTTACCTGTTAGGATTAAAGTCGAGGTCTCTGGCCAGTTGTCTGTGCGCGTTGTCTATGCTCCACGCCGGCTTGCAATCCGTCCTCGTGTCGAAGCACTTTATATGCGTGTCTTGCAGTACTGCGAACTAAAAAGGATATTATTTAACTATATGAAGATTCAAAAGTGCTTCTAGAAGAAGACTAATTGAATAAATAAATGCTTGAATTTAGAGTTTTTTGCCGGCCTTTCTCTATAGAAACAGAATTCCTCTAGTGGTGAATATTAAATAATGTATTTTGACGATTCAAAAGTGCAACCTAACATAACTTTGTATTATGTTTATGAGTGTGTGTTGTCTGCGTATCTCTTTGTTTGCGTGTGTATCTCCGTCTTTATCTTATATGTGTGCGCGCTTGCGTGTTTGTGTGTGGAAGTTTGTCTAACTGTGCACACTGTATTCACATTTCATATCACTCTTGTAGTGTATAGTCTGTCTCTGTGTGTATTGAATGTGCTCGTGATTTGGATTTACCTGATGCTGTGCCTGCGGACTCCACTTCCCACCCGTGAACTTAAGCCTAGCTCGCCCTTCCGGCACGAAGCCCGTGACGACACTGCCCGTGGTGACGTCACGCACACTCACACTAGCGTCGAGCACTATGCCGATACGATTCGCGTCTGTGGGGTGCCATTCGGCGCAGCGGATCTCGTCTTCGGGCTTCTGGAATTATTATTTATTTATTATTTATTAATAATAATTGTTCTTTGAATTATTACAATAATACTTAACCTAAGAATACCATTAAACAAGAATTACAATTACATTATTGTTTTGGATACATAAAATATTCTTTAAATTTAAACACTAGAAGAAATGGTTGAAAAGTTAATGGCAGAGAGATTAAAGTTAACTCACAAATTGCATTTGTATAATGCTATAAAAAAAACTACTAATTTTTATAACTTTTGGATTTTTTCAAAAGTGTTCGTACAAAGTAAAGTTCAAAAATACAAGATTGATTTCGAAAATTCATTTAGTGCTTTAAAGCTATGTTAGTCCTAAGTGAAAATAGGCTATTACATAGAAATCTATGTGTTAGAACTTAGAATATTATACTCTATATGCACAACCATATTCTTACTACTATAGATTTGAACATTATATCTATAACTAGTTTTAAGAATTATTTATTTTAATACTAGATTTCCGCCCGCGGCTTCGCCCGCGTTTGCAAAGGAAAACCCGCATAGTTCCCGTTCCCGTGGGATTTACGGGATAAAAACTATCCTATGTGTTAATCCAAGTTACCCTCTATATGTGTGCTAAATTTCATTGTAATCGGTTCAGTAGTTTTTACGTGAAAGAGTAACAAACATCCATACATCCATACATCCTTACAAACTTTCGCCTTTATAATATATATTAGATATTAGATTACACTTACCTCAGGAGTGATGGTGATGAGATGTTCCATATCCTCTGCATTTCGGCCTTGTATCGCACTGAGATCATCAACATCTTTTGGTATAACCTGAAATTAGCATAATTTTAAATAATATAGTATATTAGAAGTTAAAAAATTTATTGAAGTTTTAAGCAATATAAGATGTGAAGTCAATTCATATGCAAAATATTAATAAATTTAACCTTACAGAAACAAGGTTAAATTTATTAATATTTTGCATATGAATTGACACAAATCTTACTTTTACCCATTTTTGCTCCAAAGTTAATTAATTTTCAGAAACTTTTAGATAGAATGTTTAAAAAACGGTGCAAATATTTGTAGAAGAAAAAAAATATTGGCGGCATTTCAACAGGTTTTGACTTTGGAACACTCGAACCATGCTGTTTCTAATTTGTTGTCCAGACTGAAAATACTCGGAAATCAGACTTCACTTAAAGTTGTTTAATTTTATTAATTTAAGCTAACGTTTGATTAAAATTAAGCAATTTCTTATAAAACTATATAAACGGGTGTTCTATTACATATGGAATAATGCTTAATCTCTGATATGTTAATACACAAATGTTAAATAAATTTTATGACTACTTCATTGTGTTACGTGTTTCTAATTAAACGTCCACCACTGTATGTCACAATATTATGTTTAAAATCAATGTAAAAATTTTGTTTTCTGTATAAATAAAATAAAATAAATAATATACTCACATCCAAAGTAGGCAGTTTAAATATAGACACACCCATGGTGCATTGAGAAGTCTCTGGGTCGTAAGCATTGTGTGTGGTCATGAGTGTTGCCGCATCGTGGGGGGAACATCGGAGATGCCAGATTTCACCAATATTGTGCTTATACACCTAGAAAATCAATATATGTATTTTTTGGTTCTACCTTTATTTATTCTGATCATATCTGCTTGGAGAAAATGTATTTCTTTATTATTGATTCATATAAAAAATAAAATGCCTGTTTATGTTAATAATGCTTTTTAATCTTTATTTCACTACATAGAATAATCAAAGTCACTTTCTCTGTCCCTATATCTAAATGCTTAAATCTTTAAAACACGCAACGGATTTTGATGCGGTCTTTTTTAATAGATAGAGTGATTCAAGAAAAAGGTTTTAGTATATAATTTATTAAGTTTTAGCCAAATTGGGTGATGCCGCGGGCGGAAAGCTAGTATTTTAGATTTAACAAAAACAGACCTATCATATGTATATTTACCTGACAAGATACATTCATTTGGCATGCAATACATGTAGTCTAGAAAACACTAAGATATAATATAATATCAACTTGCCTTAGTATGCAGGGCTCCTGTATCTTCTTCGAGTTCTACAACATGAACTTGGTTCGACTGTGGCTTCAAACTTTGAGTACCAATGAGGAACCTTATAGCATCACTCTCATATTGAGGTGATAGGGCTCTTGTCTGAAATAATAAAGTATTCAAATTATATTTTAATCAATAGCAATGGTTCTTACAAATATATTGATTTGGTATCTAATTTTGTGATGTTACCTGATGTTCTAAGCCGTAAATAATTGAATTCCCTTCCTCCATGTTTAAGCAGTTATTACGTTTTATTATAATTTAATACAGTATTTGCAAAATGCAAATTTAATTGTTTACATTTGAGATGAAAATTGGAATCTCTGATTTTATACATTATACTCTTTGCTTTGATTGGAATGTAACAACTGTCAATCGATATAGAGAGTAGAGACTAGAGTAACAAATGACATTTCCAAAACCACAGATAAACAAATATTTTAGAATTTAGAAAAAGAGGAAGAATTCAAGTAAATTTTAGGCTTATTTTAGTATTTTAGGGCTGAGTACGCTGCCGACTTAGAGTATATATTATTACAATAGTATAGAGCGCGTGTATTGCACAAATTGCTCAGTGCACATCGTAGGCAGATGAGCTATAGATATTATATAGATGTGTGTGTGACAAATAGGGATGGGTAGGTATCAATTGCGTGTTGAACTATCGATAAGTTATGTAAATAAATATGTATCATAAGTAAATTTTATGTTCAATAAGTTATTAAAGGAAAAATATATGAATAAAGTATAAATATGTAATTTTAAATTTGTTTACCAACTGAATAAAGTTTGTTTATTCCATTTGAATATTTCTTGTATTACCTAATTATAAGTACTTTAAAAAAATATGTTTAATTGGAATATCAGAAAAACGTGAGTACTTTTTAAATAATAAAGTTAATATAAATAAAACATCGGGTTTAGTGCTATTTCTTTAATAATAAATCAAATAATAATAATAATGTTTTAAAAATGTTAAATAAAAATAAGAAATAATTAATAATTTAAAATGATAATATAATAAATAATATTAATAATTTTTTTATTTAATTTTATCCATTCTACTATCAAAATCTTCAAAATCAATTTAGCGGTTCAGAAAATATATCGTAACATTACATACTTTACATTTACACTATAAGGTAATACATTCGCATTCATAATATTAGAAAGTGTATCATACAAAACACATCACAAATTTATTTATAATAAATTTTTAAAAGAGTTTTAATTTTAAAGTTAAATAAATAATTTGTTAAAATATAGTTCTTCTAGTAAAATTTATATCGAGTACAGCGTTGGTCAGGTCACATCACTACGATCACGTGGCGGCAGTGAGGCGCGCGAGCGAGCCTGCGCGTGTCCGCCTCCCACCTCCCCTTCACCCCCGCGATGCTAGATTTATTTTCATAAAAATAAGTATAACAATCGACTTACTGATGAAATGTGATACTGGATTTCAATTTTGTGCATTTTCTAGTATCGTTTTTGCAAGATAGAACTGCACATTTCACCGTGTTTATTCGTAAATATGAAAAAAATTCCAGAGCAACGCACTTCGACAGCACTCAACCACGACTACGAGCGCTCGCGGCGGGAACGTCGTGTTGTTCCCACCTGTGCCTACTGTTCCCACTTGGTTGTTATCACTCTATAGATAGTATATATACTCTAAGGCTGCCGATTTTTCTTGTTTTATAACAGACGTTTTGTATGCAGACTTAAGGTTATGGCAAAATAGTGCCATACAACATCGAAACATGTATTGCAAGATCTAGTACACGGCACACGCATATATCTAATAGTGCACTTGCTATTTACTTTGAGATTCACGTATTCGCAAGTTAAGAGCAAGTTTTCGGAAGTAACAAAAGCCCCCAGTACACAATGGCCCATGCTGACCCATTGCAGGCCATTGCCATTGTGTACACGGGGCAATTGTATATGATGGCGGGCAATTGTCTGTCGTGGCGCGCAATCGGGGAGTTGTCGGTTTTTTGGGCACACTTCAAAGGAATCGTGGCGTAGCGTGGCCTGTGGTGTTCACACAATGGGCCATTGTTTAGTTCGTCACCGATCGCTGACCGGGATAGTGCACTTTTTTGTTGCGTACTAGAACTAGAATTTTATTTTTATATTAAAACTAGCTTACCGCCCGCGGCTTCGCCCGCTTTGTCTAAAACCTAATAAATTATATACTAAAACCTTCCTCTTGAATCACTCTATCTGTTTAAAAAAAAGCGCATCCAAATCCGTTGCGTAGTTTTAAAGATTTAAGCATACAAAGGGACATAGGGACATAGGGACAGAGAAAGCGACTTTGTTTTATACTATGTAGTGATATAGTATTTGATCGCCTAAAATGTCAGTATCGTGGAGCAATGAAGAAACTTTCAGGTATATTGATTTATATCAATCTGAGCCCTGTACGTCCATCGCAAGTGGCTTGCCAGGCAGCAATGAGACATGCGCCATTGTGTGAACAGCAATTGATCGTGGCCTGCAGTTGTGCATTGTAAAGCGTGGCCCGTCACAGGCCATTGTGTACTGGGAGCTTAAAGTCTTAAGTAAAATTAATCAAATTAATTAATTTCTATAACTTACGAGCTATATACCAAAAATCAATTTAGTACTTTTCGCAGAAAATAATTATATAAGAAACATTCATAGATAAAATGTTAGGTACAAACTTTCACGTCGATTTTATTTAAACTTCTAAAATACATAACTTATATTTCAATACTAAAAATCCCAATTTTGTCTTACTGCTTTTATAAAATAGCAAAAGCACTAAGTAGGACATATATAGGTCGTATTGTTTGATTTATAATAAACTTGTTGCCATTTATCTAGAACAAACGAAAATTTTTCATCAAGAAAATTAATATTCTCTAAGTATATCAATAAATTCATTTTACCGTAAGTTGATGATTCCATTGATAAGGACATGGAACTATTGTTTAAATGCTTAGAAAGCTTAGATTCACGTGTGATGAATAAATCATTTACTTGGCAAGAAAGCAATCCTAGATAGCTTTATTTGAGAAAAATATGTAGGTATATTATACTCAAAAGATTTTTATTTCCCAGAAATACAATTATATTATAATATTAATATATTAGTTATGTATTTGCGTAATAATAAAGAAAATATTAGATTCACCTGTATGTTTGTATGTAACCAACTGTAACCGATTCCTTTATGCTTATTTATCCTTACTATATTGTGTACAGAGTTTGAATCAAATCTGGCCGTTTAAAGGTCAAAATCGCGTATAAAGGAGTCGGTTACATACAAACATACAGGAGAATGAATGGATGAAAATCCTTTATTTTTATAGAAATAAAAAACTTAAAAGCATTCAATACATTTAAAAAAAGCAAAGGGCGGCCTTATCTCTAGGTAGCGATCGCTACCAGGCAACCTTTTATGTATAGGAAAGAAAGGTAAAGCTAATAAAGTCATGTTAAAAACATAATATTGCTCTTATGCAATGTGAAAAAATGACAATATTATGGATTCCTCGCAAAAGGTTCACATTCACTCCTTCAGCATTCATAATTTTATAGCTTGTTGTAGTTAAGAACTAGATGGCGCCCTAGTTATAAAATTGTTTTGTATTGCCCCTAATAATTTATTCAACCCAAGTCAACCAAAGAACACGTCATTAGTCACATCAGACTCTATAATATTCATATACGTATGTTAGTGATTATTATGTTTGAATTATTAATTTGTATTAGTTTTATGTGACTCAGTGACATCATCATTTTTAACCGACTTCAAAAAAAGGAGGAGGTTATCAATTCGGCCGGTATTTTTTTTTGTGATAAAACGTCGCATAATAAATAATATATAAAATTAAATAAATAACACGTGAAACGAAAAGCTTCCACTTGCGAAGCATCATTCAGAGGAATTTTCAGCCGACTTCAAAAAAGAGGGAGGATCTCAATTATATTGTGTTAGTTAGCATTGATTTTTCAACTGGGTGTTTCCATGATTCCCTTTTTTATTTGAGAGCTAGTGCCTCCCGTATGGTCCCGTTTATGTTTTTCAAAATAATTATGATGACGGTTTTGTTAAAAATAATTATTTAAGTCTTATGTTTGAATATGATTTT
>CAJQZM010037237.1:4323-31070 GCA_907164665.1 Colias nastes | reverse complement strand
AGCATTATTCGCTCGGAGTGTCCCACTGATCTCAGTGACGAGCTCCCCGAAATCGTTTCACTATTATTATATCCTACAAGGTGGAGTGATGACCTTTTACGGGTTCCGGGAACTGCCTTGAGACGTATAGCGTAAGACCGGTCCTTATGGAGTTCTATAAGGAGGACTATGCTCAGCAGTGGGTGTCTATCGGGTGAAATGATGATGATGATTATCACATCAACTCCCTGACCCAAAACGAACACCACAGCTAGTAATAAATACTTAATACAGTTATATCCCCAAAAGAGTTTTTATCATTTTAATACAACTTCATAATAATAATTAAATAGTAAATTAAATTGTCACATTTGTTTACGTGTGCAGGAAACGTACCATCTATATCATTGAACCTCTGGGTCGTTAATCTATGCCAATTGCCATGGCAACTATTTATTTATTTTTATTTAATTGGTGAATTCTTATGACGTTTGCTTAGACCTGCGCGGAAGTGACAAACTATCTTTGTCTTTTTTGTTTATATCATTTTATTATAGCCATCTTTCTTATACAGTCTGTCAACGTAATAAATTAAGTAATATGAAAATTTTATTTGTGTGCCTGCCGCTGCATGTGGAGCATTTTTTTTTGGTATATTGTGAGTATATAACGTATCTATATATAAAATATCATTGTATTATGCCATGTATTTGCAAATATATCGTCAATAAAAAAACACAATAAATAAACAATAACAGTTAATTAAATATTAATATTGTATAATAGCACTGCAAATATGCCAGTTATACAGCATAGCCCGAAGCGCTTTGGCTAGCGAGTGGTGTTGTGTGGCCTCTATCCACGCGACATCGCGCCAGCCCCGAGTGGCTTCTATACGCACAACGCATTTTTTATATGTAAATAGAATAATGGGCCAACTTCACAATGGGCAGCGATGGGCGAATAGAGACAATCACGATAGAGTAGCCTCTAAATGTATGATCAGCCGTCATGTTTATTCATCACGCCGTATTGGCAAACATCGACGACGTTAGGCCAACGCTGCCCATTGTGTAGCTGGCCCATGTGTCAGTGGCCATATGTTTTACGTATAACAAATCTGTCATATTGGATAGATCACCGGGCGTTATAGATGTCGCGAGATGAGGCTTTTCACTTTTTGGTCATAATCTTGAGGTACTCGAGCGCATTCTGAGCTGCGGAGGACTGTGCGTCCTTGCTTGTAAGACCTGACCCATAGCACACGGCTACCGGCAAAGTTGACAATTGTACGAGACACTGGCACCGACCCGTCATTGATTTCTCCTCAATATCCACGTACGTGACTTCAAACGATTGCTCCGATGCGATCTCTTGCAAAAACTTGACGAAGTTAAAGTCTTTGTTGTTCAGCGGTGTCACCTGAAACGTATAGGTTTTGTGAAATGCATGTTTAGGAATGTTTAAAAGACACCCAATCTATTACACAAATCTACGATACCAAAAAACAGAAATAATATATATATATATACTATTTGTGTGTTTGTCTAGCTTAGTTACTTTTATTTTAAAATTTGTGTATTATCTTCATTTTTAAGATGAAAGCGTGAGGAGATGCAAAACTCTGTTTTAATAGGCATCATATCCATTGTTTTTACAAATTAACACTAGACTTGTACAATTCAAGACACACAACCTACCTACAAATCGTCGCGTTGCAAAAACAAATAAAAAGAGCGTGTATGCCGAGCCCACGTGTCAGAAGTGAAACTTCTTTGACAAGATTCAATGATACCAAAATCATCGCCTTAATCCATGACGCGACCTTGAAATTTTACTTTCAACGCGACTATAGAAGTTTCACTTCACACACATGTGACAGAGCATGCGATTACAGCAAGCATGCAAGTAAAATGTATGCAAGTAAAATGTATGCAAGTAAAATGTATGCAAGTAAAATGTATGCAAGTAAAATGTATGCAAGTAAAATGTATGCAAGTAAAATGTATGCAAGTAAAATGTAATGGCGTACCTGCAACTTGGCCAGGTTGGGCCCGACAGACTGTTTGAGGTGTTTGTGAAACTGCGACACCTTGTGGCTGTGACTCGTGGTCAACGTTGATATTTTACTATCTTTCAAGTCGGCATATCGGGCCGCGACACCGCCCTAGAACAATAACACCAATTACAATCACACAGCTGACCAATTTTGAATACATTTTGTATAGGAGCATAGACATCGGCCTTTCTCATTTTGCGGGTATGTTTTGCTAGCAGTTAGATTCTATTTTTGTTGCAGTGGGAGTTCAAAGGCAGACACGTAAATTGGGATCCATTGCAAAAACATTTATTCACAAGTTACATTACACCTAATTAAGAACAAATTTGCGGGTAGTATGAAATTACAAGCATTCATCCAACATTTGGCTATTAATTCCTCGCAATCAAATCATATCTACAAATAGTTGAGCTTTAGTGCAATGCTAGCAAAACATACTACATTTCACACAATATAATTATGCCGATTATTCAAAACTACCCCCATTTTCACCAAGAGTGACCCTTCTGTTAAAATCGTTGCCGGAAGCAGGCGCCGACCGAAAGATAGTAAAACACCTGGCCAAGTGCTAACCTTTCAAACAAAAGAGCCACTTAGCGATCATGGCTGTTGCATGAAGCCTTGGCGAGATATTTTCAAGTGACCAATAATAATTATTATTTTAGCAGTGCAGGTTTTAATCATGATAATGTTTGCACATGAGGAGGCAAAATATTTTTATGGGTTAATCAAAGTGATGGGATATAAAATTATATTCATGATGCTTTCATTCATGTAAACAAAGAGAAAACTTAAATGTTTAATATTATTAACAGGATCAAAAAATAAATAGACTATTTACAGTGAAAAGGTAGTTGTATATCCATGAATTTATGAAATATTTAGTTTAATTTACGCATAAGCTATTTCACAGCATGGTTACTACAGATCTTCCAGGAGAAAAAAAAAGCTCTGTGGCAAAAAAGTCTGCTGGCAGTTATGCATTTATAATAATAATTGAACCCGTTTTTCAATGACAGTTTCAAGGAAATCAAACTCAATTTGACCAATTATTGTGGAATTCCCAATAACTTTCAAATTTTATAGCCAATTAGCAGATTCAATTTAGCATGTTCCATTTTGCAAAACAAATTCACTACATATTAGAAGGTCTTCAATGTCTTAACCAAACATTACTGCGTTTCAATAAGGGAACTTTTCAATATAAACTCATAAACCTCTTCTATCCATTAGCAGGATTAGAAAGAATACAGTATATTTTCATTATTAAAATACAGCAAAACCAAACTATAGTATAACAGCAGATACAATTATGTAACTGAGCAAATAAACACCCCCACATGTTAATGTATTACTCCAGGAAAGTTTAAAAAACAGTCTCATCATTTAGGAGGACCACAAAACACAAAATATCCTAGGTACATGTACAATAAACAAGGACAATACCTCTTCCTCAGGCTGGAACGACTCCGGCGGGTTGTCCTGCAGCGCCTGCCA
Source organism: Colias nastes (assembly GCA_907164665.1). NCBI lineage: Eukaryota > Metazoa > Arthropoda > Insecta > Lepidoptera > Pieridae > Colias > Colias nastes. The sequence continues at coordinate 27,535 of CAJQZM010037237.1, read as the reverse complement.
CATCTTGTAGGCCGCTTGTCTCTTGGCCAACTTCTTAGCCTTGCCGGTACCAACTTCCCGTCTCTTAAGTAGAGTGCACACGATTGTAAACTGCCTCTCGTGGGGTAGGCCTGGGAAAGGTTGGTTTTTATCTGACTTTATAATAAGGATCATGTTCTCAATTTGTATTATTTTTATTTTTATTATATGGTGTTAATTTTGTACAAGAGCAAAATTTTTATTAAAGTTATGTTACAATAATCTATTATCTCTTGGTATGATGTATCTAGTGTTGAACTAACACGTAACTGTCATCTTTTTAAACATACCTCCCTCTTTGCAAAAAAAATATTCTTGTGTGAATAAATTTTATTTCAATTCAAGATTAGTCAACTTCAACATAGTGGCATCTATCAATAAAGTTATTAACTTTAACTAGTATATAAATAAACTCACGTCTATTAACATTATCATCGTTCTCCGCGTGGTACGAGGGCGGGGGCCAGAAGCGCGACATGCACAGCTCCTGCAGCCAGCCCACCGGGTTGCCCATCAGCTTGTCCTCAAACGATGACACCACCGTGCTGTTAGTAACAATACCAATATTATATTATCATGTGCATTAATAAAACAATATAAGATTATTAACATTATTAACGCGAAAGTTTTTGAGTATTTCGATGTTTGGTTACTCTCATACATCAGAATAATACTTTATTGTTTCACATAATGTGTTTGCTTGTAACCGCGCGGCACAGCAGAGTATAGTTCGAAAGGTTTTTACAAAAATATTATTTATCCAATAACTATTCACATAGTATATTGATCGGTTACTTAATAAATTAATTAATTTTCAACTGCATACCTGTTAAAATGCAATTCATGCAACAAATCTGTACTTAAATAATGTTACAATAATCCACAATAATCTTTAAGATTAAAAGCTAAACAACAATAAAAAAAACTTCTATAACAGAAAATCCTTACGGCTCTGGTATGTTTCCATTAGGAGGCTGATCGGCTGGTACGGCTCCAGTCAGCTTGTCCAGCAGAGCCTTGGCAGCAGAGTGCTTCGCTTCTTTCTTTGATCTACCAGTGCCCATGGCTGTACAAAAAACTATGCTTTAGATAGAAGGAATATTTAGGAAACAGATAGACTCTAACATAATACACAACATTTTAATAACCAGTGTACAGTCAATTTACAAATTAATACTTTTCCTATGGGATTTCTTATTATTATTCTAATTTCACTAGAGTATTAGAAAGAAAGTTTATTCAACAAGCATACAGTAATAAATTATACAAACAAAAAAGTATTCTGTGGAACATCAAACCTCCATTATTGTACATTAAGAAGTAAAAGACATGTCGGTTTTAAATGGCAAGTAAATCTAAAATCTTACCAACTAAATCTGCAACAGTAACGCGGTATCTAAATGTAGGCTCATGTATCATGCCCTCAATTTGGACGAGTTCATATTTGGGGACTGTTCCACGCCGAGCCAGTAGTTCTTGCAGGACTGATACTGGTGTCTTCATGGGAAGCGATTCCATTTCCTGAATAAACAAAAATTTGCTTTAATTCAATATTTCGGAATTTTAAATGAGATTTTCTTAATTAATTTTCAAATTACATTCTTTTAACATTGATCCTTTTATTATAAATAATATGAATATACATTGTTAAATTTGAATAAAGTAGTGAAATTTATCAATAAAGATGAAATGTTAGATACATCACAAAAATTGTAATTAGAAAAAAATTAGTAACGTCAAAAACTTGACAATCAGACTCACATAAGTAACTAAAAGATGCTTCCAGATGAGTTTAATATTTGAATAAATAATAAAACACTCACTCGCTTAGCGGCTTCATCCAACGGCAACCTTTCCGTATTATTAGGCGGTTTAGGTCTATTCTGGTAGCGGCGTCGTGGCCCGTGCGGCGCGTGCTCCCCGTCCGGGCCCGCGCCGTGCACGGGCGGCATGCCGTGCACCACGCCCGGCATGCCGCCGTGCACCACCCCTGGGTGCGGGTGTACTACACCGTCCATCTAGCAGAAAAAGTATTATAGTATGAAAATTGTAAATTAATTTATGGTTTTCACGCTAGAAAGAGGTTAATGCCCATATAGGGATATAATGGATAGGACTTTAAGTGAGACATATAAATAATATCACTTAGGATGTCTAGTACATGTTTGTTGTTAATCGAAAGGAAAACATAATTATAACTTAAGAGATTTTTTTTTATGGCAATTAACAATCCAATAAATATAGTGAAATTGTACTGTACACATTTAAATAATTTTGGCTTTAATACCAGTTAAATAAAAAACTAAACAGTGTCGAAATAAGTGCTTTGTAAATTACCTTATCCATATAACAAGAGATTTTCTAACTTCAAATTATTGCAAGTGAAACACTTGAATGTCAAAACAATTAAAAGATACCATAATAATTTCATAATTCTAAGAAAGTAATAACTATTCTTTTTTATTTCTTTATGATAATGAGATTATCCAAGTATGGCTAATTAGACAGAGTTATATTTACTCCATATTTTAATGCAATTAAAGGCTGCTACTTAATTTTCTTAAAAATGAGGACAAAATAATATAGTTTATTTGATGATTTGATTTATTTAGAATAAAATTTTAAAATAAAATTTTACATCATAAAATTTCATTTAAAATTTTGAATAAGCTATCTCCTGTTAATTTTTAAATAATTCTCTTGTGACAGATGATGATCTCAGTGTATAAACTCAAAATATTGGCCATTGATTCAATTATTATTACAAAAATTTTGTTTCATTGCTCATCCTGGCTCCGCACCATTTGATCCGGTATAAAAACAAAATAAAAATATACATAGTCTATGTCAGTAATGTAGCTTTCTGCTGGTGAAAGAATTTTTTAAATCAGTACAGAAGTTTCAGTACCTACCTATTCATTTAAAACAAATGTATAAATATGTAATTTGAATGTAGATAATTCACCCTAAATAATTATTATCAGTCTAAAAAAGTAATTCCCCTTCATCTTTTATGACCATTTTTTTTCAGAAAAATAAATTATCACTTCCAATTAGGTATATACTATAGGTATGTAGATGATGATTGATGCATGCAAAAAAAAAAGATATGATCCATTGTAATTTTAAAAGAATCTATATTTTTTGAATTGTTTTATTTTTTTTTTCCTATAGGTTTTCATAAAATTGTTTCGATTGTTTATAATAAGTAATAGCCTATAAGAATTAATTTCTATATTTTACGAATATGGCTTAAATATTGGACATTCACAATAAATACGTATTGCTTAATTTTAATTAATGATTAGTATAAACATTTATCAACGAAAATAAACAACGAATAACTTTATGCAAAAACGATCATAGAAACTCAACATGTGATTTTTGATATGACATGGCGGCCGGCCATTACAACAGCAAAATGGCTTCGCCTTTTCGCCGGTACATAAATAATAATCAATATTTAGAACTATTTATTGCCTTTAAACCCAACAAGACTCTTTGATCTTTTACATATTTAACTTTTTTATTCAATCCCACCGCGCTCCAAAAGGATTTGTTAACGTAAACGTATACCTTACTTACCATTCTGTGTATTCTCTCCACAACTGCAGACAAGAAGCAACGACTACAAAAATGAAACTATTGGGAGTTTTATTACGATTTATTGAAAACTTATATCAGCCCGAGTATCTTTAACAATAAGAAAAACAATTAGTATGTAGCGATTTGATGAAACAAAAGCAACCGGCAGCTGTAAAATTTATTGACCTCGTAGGGCTCGAATGTCATTACTCATTTGTCACTATTGACATTTGACAGAGTGTTTCCATCCGGCGACCGGCGATTGGCCAACGACACAGATTATAAACGTCAATTTAAATTAATGTTTAGATAGTCTGTCATTTTGAATTCGTGGCGCTTAAACCATGTTTTAACCTTGGTTTAAACCAATAAACGATAATTAAACACAGATTAAGTAATTACGTACTTTATGTAGTAACGATTATTCTTATTTGATTTATCGTAAGCTATGAAATATAATGTATATGTATAATAGAAGTTAATAATCCATGAACTAGCAACAAAATTCGTAACTCAGCTTCGGATTGCTCCGTTGGTGAGTTGATCAGTGGTTTAAAGCAGCTGGTACATTTAATTTACCAAGAAATGTTCCTATATATTATTTCTAATTCCGTTCTCTTGCTGGACGCACGCCGCGCTGGTACCAATATCTCACTAATGACGACTGTCAAATTGTACTAAAATAATTAAATACATTGTTGCAGAGGCGAAAATCTGGAAAACAAATATTATTAGGGTTCATATTACCGCACACTTAAAATTTTATCAATCTAAGTTATACCTTCAAATAAAACAAAAGTTGGCTGAAAAATTATGCTGTATATGCAGTAGAGTATAATAATTTAGACATTAAACTGTCGGGTATATAAATCCTACCGCATTTGAAATCTTTAATATAAGTAATATTATAGTCAATACCTTATCATTACCTTATACATACTTCTATTAGGTCGAGGATAAGTTTTAATTAAGGATTAATAATAAAATGTGTAACTTACATTAAATAAAAGGGTGGCATCTAAGGGAAAGAAACCGTATAAGTCGATTTCTACAGACTTATATTTAAGAAGTGTTGAAAAATGTTGAACCTGAAATTAAGTTTTTTTATAAGCATTTACAATTTGTATATTTTTGCATTGCTAAATAAAAAAAATATTAAAATATCAATAGTCTGTACCTCCATAAGCCACCGTAAATCTTTGTTTTCAGTGGGAATACAGTGTAAAAACTGCCCGGTTTTTATCGCCTGCAAGTAGAATATAAAACAAATGAATTTTATAACTTTTATATTATATTAAATCAGTAATAAAGCCTTTATTAACTCCGCATACTACTAAACCTATATTTACATATTACATAATAAGTAAAAAGTTTTATAAATATATTATGTTACTGCATTAGATATCTAGGTAGTATGTGAAAAAATGTGGAAAAATCTACAAACATTGATTGTAAGAAGGGATTCAAAACTTTATGGTAAAAGTTTTATTTATTTTTAAACAATTTGTCTTTCTGACCGATTTTCAGCGACCGTTGTCTATTTAAACCTTAGATTTAAACAATTACCATGATAAAAAGGCTTGATTGCGGTTGATTATTGATAGCACGAGGGAGGCTCAAATAAATTGTCTTTCTATTTCTGGAATTTAGCACTCGAAATATTAGGTATAAACAGACACGCAAAAATGTGTGTAACGCTATAATAATAATATTATTCACTGATTTTATATGAAAAATTTAACTCTATCACAGACGAAGCCGTTGAAGCATCTTCGTAAGTCGTATTTTTTGTTTGGAATATATACGTACCTCAAGTTTCAGAGCACTACCAGAATAGGCAAGAGAAAACAATTTTATAAGTTGATAAGAAATCCAGGAAAAGCAATTAAATAGTTCATGTAGAGTTAAGTCTCTATCAACAACTATTCCATGATATAATATATGCGCCTCGCTAACCAAAGCATGAAAACTCTGCATTATTGAAGCCAACATTGGACCTTGGAACGTTTTATTAATATCAATTTTCATATCGAACACTCTCATGTATACTAATTCCATTTGTCTTAGCGTCATCTTTTTCACTTTTGGTTTTACTTCATAAAATGTTGAATCCTTCGAATGTTCCTCATTATCCGTAAATTTACAATGCGCGTTGATATTTCTTAAAATGGCAGTTACTGTTATGACCAACATGGTATACAGTGCGTGTAAAATAAATTGTATTGTTTGTGGTGTATTAAACGTAAATATCACTAATAGCCTCTTCCACGCTCCTTCTTTTCTTGATAAATTTATACATAACTGGGCAATTATAGTTAGACATATGCCTATAAGCGTTAAATTTCTCTTTAGATACAAGTCTTCTAAAATGAGTCGTGATTTCTTTGAAGATGGTATACTTTTCCATGTTGAGACTATCATATTTAAAATGCGAACGTATCTGGCACGATTTATAAAAGCACAAACATAAGCTATGGTACAGAGAAAATCAAAATTCGTAAACTCCAGAATGTAATTTAACTGCGTTGTTACTTCGTTATTGAATTGGGGTTTTCCTGCAGAAAATAGCACATCACGAACGTGAAAGAATCCAAATAAAATCAAAATCAGCATAACAGTAAAACTGCATAACGAATTTAAATATATGGATTTTGGTATGACCGTAAAAATTTGTTTCGATTTAGAAAATTTTACGCTGTGTGGTGTTAAGCCGACCAGAGAAGCTATTAGAAATATTGGCTTATTTATGTCTTCAATCTTTACATCTCTACTATTTATAATTTTTGCAAAAATTTTATTTTGCCTAAACAAAAACATTTCTATTCTGCTCTGATATTTTTTATCTAAGTAAAGTAGTAAAGTTTATCCGAACACTGTTCACTAGTTTATAACGTATATTCCATTTTATTCCATATATATATATTCATATAAAACCTATAATTATAACATGAATATGAAATAATGTTTCTTGTTCAAGTGTTATCACTTTGTTATCATGACTCTACTTTGCGTGATATACAACAAAAATGTACGAGTGGTAGTTTCAAACCGTTTTTAAGTATATGATGATCATCTAACAGATTATTTTGGACTACATAATAAACCTACTTAAAACCTTTTAATAAATATTATATGATGTAATAGGTAACGTAGAAATGAATATGTAGACATAGAGATAATATGTACTACGTACGTACATATTATCTCTATGTATGTAGATACCTTTTTGTAACTACTTAGATCATGGTGAAGATAAATAAGGTATTATTATTAAACTATTCCTGTGCCTTATTTGTGACGAATAGGTATGTACACTAGCTACAATAATTATAATTTAAAAACAGCACACAGTTAATTTTTTACAATTTATAAAGAACGGCTATTACCCCAAATAGCAGAAAGTAAGAAATTTACCGGGAAATTGTAATGTAATTTAAAGATAATAAATTCTAATCAGAAGACCTTCTTGAAACTTAAATTTCTGTCTTCAAAGATAAATATGATCTTTCAAAAATTTGGCAATCCGGTTGAAATATATAAATAAACAAAATTTCATTGATAAAAATTGTAAAATAAATAAAATCTACAAAAAAAATGTTTTTCAAATTTATTACAAGTGCAGGCATTTTCAGAGCTCAACAGTCTCTACGGTTCAAAAACTATCGTATGAATAATGCATTGAAATACATTCCTAAAAGAAATTACAGCAGCCCTGCTGGTATGAAAGTTACTATATGTGGTGCCGCCGGATGTACTGGTAATATTATCGCTATCAATTATATTATTATATCATAAATATTGTACAAGCTATTAGCTAATTCATTATTCTTTAACATATTTTCTTCCATGGCGCTCCGTTTATAATTTCTAGGGGAACCATTGGCTTTGCTACTAAAACAATGTCCATTACTGGATGAAATAGCGCTCCACGATGTTTGTGCGACTTGCGGATACGGCATGGAACTCAGTCATGTTGATACTAAATGTAAAGTGTCCTCTTATTCTGGAGCTCACATGTTGTGTGATGCCCTAAAGGTTCTGGAAACATTTTAGTTTTTTTACGTAGGCTTACGTATGCTTCAAAGCTAATTGTTTTTTAATTATTTTAAAAGGGTGCTCGTGTTGTGGTCATAGTTGCAAGGCAGGATGCGGACACTTTTGAAAACAATGCTCCAATATTGACAGAAATCACTCTACAAATTTGTAATACTTGTCCTGACGTATGTGCATAATTTTATTGAGTGTTTAAAAACAATTATTTAATGGGAAATGTAGCCATTAGTTACATAAACATATTTTCATATTGGTAAACAATGGAGACCGGGTACAAAAGTAACAGTGGGTCGAAAGTAACAAATGCTCTCTAGATTTATCCAATGGTCGAATACCGCTTAAGCGTCTTATTCACGGTCCATCCCCGACGTACGTCAGCTCAAGGCCGCGGTGCTGGATGTATCCTACTGACGATCGTGCGCGCATCAAGCATGGCTAGGGTTGCCAACTTTTATTTGAAGAAATAGAGTATATCTGATTTTAAAAGAGGTAAATAAAGAGTAAATAAATATTTTTAAAAATATATTTTTTTGTACTTTTTGCAGTACCTAAGAATTTTTCATTATTTTTAAATGAATTATATGAATCCAAACATTCCAAATCTAAATTTATATATTTCAAGAGCTCATTTTTAATTAATTTTTAATGAAGCTCGGTTTCTCTCTTCCCGCCACTTCACATTCATGACCGAAAAGACTCTTTCAGTAAATGCTGAAGTGGCGGGAACAGAGAGTATATAGCTAATCATTTTTTTTAAACAAACAAATTCGTCAAGACATTTTTTTTTAATAAATTGCCATTTTTCTGCAGTGGACTTTTGCATAAAATCTGTGTTATTCAACAATTCGCCTTGGAGTTCTTTTAAAATAATAACTTCTGAATATAAACTGTCCATGTGTACTAGGTTGATCCAAAAGTAATGATAATTGGGTATTTCCTGTGTACATAAAAATATAAAATAACTGTTTCTTGCTTGCTCATGTACTCACTAAGTTATCACAAAAAAATCATATCAATAGGCCACGTTTCCAAGTATTTACATTAATTTCTGTTGGCAACACTGATCTGCTGTACGTCCGCGCTATTCACTGTCCATCTGCACGACGTTCGCGGTGGTGGGGGTGCTCGCTGGATGAAAAATTGGTCGTGCACATCCAGCAAGATAATAATAATAATTATTGACGTACGTCAACACTATTCACTGTCGTTTTGCGTCGTGCATCGTGTATGACCTTGGCGGGACGTACGTCAAGATGGACCGTGAATAAGACGCTTTAGCCGCCGTCAGGCGATAGCTATACTCGGATTTTTAATTAGATAAAGTAAACTGACGTTTTCTGTGTTGTCAGTTTTTGATGAAATAAAAATAGAGTTGTCACAAAGTGAATGATTCAAAATCGGGAATGAATGAAATTGAATCGATCGTCTAGTGAATATTTAGTGTGTAACAATATAACACCAAATAAACACAACAATGACAACAAACACAACGTAATTAGTTACAATTAACGAAAAAATTAAGAAAACAGTAACGTAAACATCGTAAAAATAAAAATAAAAAAATGATTATAATTACATTATACTAGTAACTTATATCTTATATAGCTTTATATATTACAATTAGAAATAATGTTATTTTATAGTTTGAAATGATGAACTATTCACACTCATTGTTCATTCATCTGATTGAATGAGAACTGAATTCCTCACTATTACTTTAAATGTGGCAACATTATTTTACAAAGTGACATTAGCTGCTGTCAGTTTACTTTATCTAATTAAAAATCCGAGTATAGGAGCGCCCCCCTCAATTGTATTCAGTCGCCCTCGCCGCATACGCCACGCGCTGTTAGGCCGTGTGACAGGACGCTACGTGTTTTCGCGAATCAAAAGTAAGTTTTTCGACATTTTTTTATTATAATATGTTTACGTAGTCTTAAAAGGATGATAGTAATCTGAATGTTTGCATATCCATTCTTGATTAGAGTGATTTTACATTGTTCATAATCATTTTTATGTAGCACGCTCCGTTTTAAAGTTATGTTGCACGTTTTGACAAAAAAATATAGGGGTATAAAAGTAACATAGCCCTATGGGTACAAAAGTAACATGTTACTTTTGTCCCCGTAATAATTTACCTAATAATCTATCATATTTTTATATACATATTTACTTCACAGAATGTCGCGACAACACATAAGAACTACTGAACGAGGAATTACCGACATGGAAGTGTATCGAAAAGCGGCTGAAGAGCATTTGAAAGATGGTGCAACAATTTGAGGACTTGCAAAAAATACAATCTTTGCCATGTAACATTATACAGATTTATAAAAAAAAATAAAAGCCGGTAAGGCTAGTGCAGTTGTGCGCTACCGTTACGTCAATCGAGATTTATTAATTACGAGGAAAGTAATCTACGCGACTATTTAATTGAGTGCTCTGCAGTTTATTTTACGTTATCTCCAACGTATGTAAACTGGCATACGAGCTAGCGATTAAAAATGGAAAAAGATTTTTTGAAAAGAGGCACGATAATCGAATGGTGGGTATGCAAAAAGTCTTTGAGGTGTCCTCAAGCAACAATTGTCTGTCGCGGGCTTCAAGTTTCAACGAATATAATGTGAAAATATTTTGATAACCTTGCTAATGTAATGGATAGCTAATTTGAGCCAAAATATTTCTGGAATATGGACGAGACCGGGATGACCACTGTTCATAAACTTAAAATTGTAGCTCAAAAAGGATAAACAAGTAGGTGCCATAACCTCAGCAGAGCCTGGAAAATAAGTAACTGTTGCTGTTGCCATTAATGCTCAAGAAGAACACATCCCGCCCATTTTTTGTATTGCCACTGAAACGGTTTCAAGACCACATGATACGCGAGGGTCCTGTTAGTTGTCTTAGAGCTGGGAATGTTAGTGGATGGATGCAGAATGCAGAATTTTTAAATATAAAAGAATGGTTAACCTAACTGATCTCATTACTCAAACTAAAAATATTTTTTATTGATTTGTTTTGTTTTTTGTTGAAGTATATTATTTAAAATACAAAGGTTGATTTGTGTTATTAATACAAAGTCTTTTATTAAATAATTTGTAGATTTACCATGATAATATTGTATTCATTACCAACCCCTTTGTCTTGTTACTTTCGACCCACAACGTGTTTCTTTCGACCTGCCTACGGGGCCGAAAGTAACGACTGACGATTTTTTTTTTAATTTCGTTTATTAATATAAAACACATCATAATATAATAAATCGAGTTGCTAGTGTAAAGAATATTAACTGAATTTATATATGGTTATATTAATAATTTAATGATAACAGTAACACCCAGTCAGAAATCAAGGTAAAAGTACAAAGTGTTACTTTTGTACCCGGTCTCCCTATATTGTTTGATGTCTCCCTAAAATACAGTAGCTTATCTAATTGTTAGTAAGTACTAGATTTTACTACAAATGTTCATTTTTAGGCATTTACAATAGTAGCGACTGAACCAGTAGAGAGCTTAGTGCCCCTGGTTGGAGAAATACAAAGACTCCGTTCAAAATACAACCCAAGGCGGTTGCTAGGGTGCGTGGAGCTGAACTGTGTCCGAGCCAACACTGTATTGGCTGATTTCCTGCGAGTACCACCGGAGTCTGTCAGAGTGCCCGTCGTGGGAGGAGCCACGGCGCAGACTATGGTCCCTGTGCTGTCTGCTGCTGTTCATCCTTGCAAAATGAGTCAAGAACAGGTTATAACCTAAAACCATATGTTTGCAAAATACCCTAGCATATTCTGTGCTATTTTTAGTCTTCTTTAAAACCTTTGTAAAGAAGTCTTACTTAAGTTTCCCTAAGCAGATCTTTATCGAATGCTTAACCTCTTCAGGTTGAATGTGCGACTTCATGTATTATGAGTGGAACTGAAGCTATTTGCGCGGCAAAAGGTTGTTGTACAGCAACAGCATGCTTATCCGGCGCATACGCTGTTGCTAGAACCACAATTAACGTAGTGAAAGGACTCCAAGGAAACCCTAAAGTGATACAGTGCGCTTACGTAGACAGTTTGGGTACTTGTGCACCCAATTGCCAATTTTTCGCAAGTGAGGTAAGTGCGAATAATATGGAAAACAAAATGTTGAGCTACCGTTTTATATTCCTCATTGGGAAAGTTATTAGTGAAGTACATGTACAAATAAATATATTTTTTTATGTTGCAGGTTGTTTTAGGTCCGTCTGGTATAGAAAAGAATCTTGGTATTCCTGAACTGTCTAAATTCGAAAATTGTCTTTTGTGTAACTGTCTACCTTATGTCCGCAACGAAATAGCGCGCGCTATATGGCTGGTAAGATTATTTGTTTTACTTTCGTGTGCTTTCGTGTAAACAGAAAGAGAAGAATAGTAGAATTCTTATAAATTTGAAAATACAATACAGCACAGCTGTGCTGTATTGTAGTAGTAGTAGTAGTTACATTAATATGTCCTTTCGCACGAGAAGAGTGCATTTAATGGTCCATCAATTTCAACTCGTTAAAACAAGTAAATCTGTTATCTTTTGATGTAGGATTCAAATCCATTTTTTCTTAAATGTACTGTAATTGTCTCAACAAGCTAGGTATACCTTTAACAAAATTTGATATCCTTCTATGGATAAAGCGAATCCTTTTTGTATTTCAATCATAACCACTTTACCGAAAACAATGCTTATTTATCTCCTCATCAAACAATTCCTATCATCTCCTCAGGTATACACAATGTGCCAGCAATGCTGCTGTGGCACGTGCATAGCGCACCCGGGCACGTGCTACACGCCGCCCATCGTGCCGTGCGTGCCGCCTGTAAATTGGACCTGCGACTGCCCTGATGCTTGCCGCGACGAGTATCTTGCTTCGGTGTGTGAGAATTGAATACTTTTATGTACTTACATATAAAAGAAAAAAGCTATTTTGTTGAAATTGTGGCAAACTTTTTCTTCTTAACTAAGTAGGTACATCCTACTACTATTATAAAGGCGAAAGTTTGTAAGTATGGATGTATGGATGTTTGTTACTCTTTCACGCAAATACTACTGAACCGATTACAATGAAATTAAGCACACATATAGAGGGTAACTTGGATTAACACATAGGATAGGTTTCATCCCGGAAATCCCACGGGAACGGGAACTATGCGGGTTTTTCTTTGAAAACGCGGGCGAAGCCGCGGGCGGAAAGCTAGTGAGAAATAAATACTTTAGATAAATCATCTTCTTTCAAAGCCATCTTCAGACTTCGACCATATTATCTTCGCTTATCAGCAGGCGATAGCGTGTTATAGCGTTTCTCTATTATTGTTAAAAAATATATAATCTATTCAATTAATTATTTTAAAGCAACGTTCACAGGGGATTTGAAAATGCCCGTCAAATATATCATCTGAACATATCCTACACCTATGTTTCTATCATCTAAATTCACAGATATGCCGCGAAATGACATGCCAGTGCGGCAGCCGAGAGCTCTGCTGGCGTCCCCGCGAGGCCGAGTTCGACGCAAAACGCGCCGCCAACCTCACGCACCAGATGCCGCTTAAGAGCCCCGCGTGTTCCCTCCGAACTGTTCCGAGAAGTGTCCTCATTGAACAACAGATGAGGAAGCAGGCTTCGAAACCGCGTGTTTAACTAGAGAAAATACTGCAAACTTTCTAGAAGAATACAATGTCTATTGTGCTTATTTTTTTAAGATGTAAAATTGTGCTTTTGATTTGTAGTTTCCAGAACCTTTTGTAACCCCCTTTTGTCTTAAGCTCAGTTGAATTTTCTTCGTTTCACAAAATATGATTTTTACTTATTTTTGTCAAACGCAATAAATATAAAGTCTTATATTAAGATCGAGAGTAATATAAGCAATCCTACATAATTTTTTTGAAGTGAAAACTTCTTTAGCGGCGTTGAGCACTTTTTCTGTAATGGATATAAAATCTTAAACTCGCGTCAGGACACGTGACCATCGAAAAAGCGTAAGACGGATGGATATCAAACATGCTCAACGTTAATAATCAAGTTTTCACTTCTGCTGGCACTCCCGGAGTGCAACCCGTCTTTTTTTTACTTCCAGAATACATTTTGTAAATTAAAACAAATTTTGTATAAGAAGTTTTTTATTTACCTATTATAAAAACACAATAACAATTTTTATAATATACGTATACAAAATAAAGCTAGAAAAATTAAAAATTAAATGCGTTTTTAATTTGTCTGTGAACACTGCTTATTTTTTTTTTCAATGACCAAATAAGATTATTGTCGCGATCACTCTGTAAAAATTATAAAAATGAAAAACGTAAGTATTTAAATTTTAGACTTGATTAGTCTTGATAGACTCTAATTTCTTGACGAATTAATCTTAAATATAGGTAAGTAGGTACAAGTATTTATTATGCATTATATACATAGAGGCTAGAACATATAAAATACTTTACCTCTCCATTTACACCTCCGTCATCATTCATTTCCCGTTTTAATTGAGTTTTAGATTTACTGCTTAAACTTTTCTATAACATTCCAGATATTTCAATTTTGTAGTTATATCTCAAAATCCATTAAAAGCTAAAAGTAAGTGGGTATACTTACTCTTGAAACATTAATATTGATTCCCGACGAACGCACTGTCGTTATGGATTTCTAAAATAAAATTTCGAGTTGTATTGGGATACTAGGATAAAATAATATGATAAAAATTGTGGTATTTCTTAAGAATATGATTAAAGAACATATCATTACATATTAAAAATGTTACCCTTGGCACATGTATAGTAATTCCCGTTGGCCCTTCAAAGGGCAAACCAGGCCTGAAACATGGTCCAACAGATGGCCTTCTTTCCAAAATCCAAGCTTCGCTTTTTGCTCCAATTTCCTATAAACATTACATAAGTAGGTACCTACTATAAAAAAAATTCATACATACTTACACATATCTAATTTTACAATAATATATTAAAATATTATACCAGAGAGGAATCTTCTATTCCTTGGCAAGCCTCATCTTTCCATGTTATTTCTTTCTTCTTTGCGTTCTGGCAACAAAGAAAATAAAAATAGTTTACTTATACCTTACTTATACTATACGCACTATTACGCATAAGAATTCGAAAAGTCATGAACTAAATGTATGGAATGGATAATTTTCCAGCTATTCCATCATTTATGAAAATGAATCTGTTACTCATAAGAAAAGATGGTTAATTAACAATATAGGAAGTGGATATAATATAACTTTTTGAAATATTTTAGTACTTAATTCTGCTTTCCAACTGCTTCTTCTAAGTGACAAATTAAACATCTGATACTTCAATAAAAAATCTAGTAACACTGTTTTAGCAAACCACGTGTTGATATCGATTTACTTTTTGTTTTTCTTTTTCCTTTTTAAGATCAGTTTCATAAATAGCAATAATGTACAACTTGTTATATCCTATGCTCGAAATTCATGAACTAAATAGGTACCTACGTAATTCCGTAATTCCGAATTGAAAGGTCTCATCAGTTTTAGAAGCTTAATAATCTTAAAACAAAAACTACACTGAACTCATTTATTGATTGATTACCTGAACTGGAATAAATATTTTGTAGTAGTTAGGTAGCTCAAAATATTTATTTTAATATAAAAAAAAACAAGTCAGAATCAGAACAAGTTGAATTTGTTTACAGAAGTAGAAAGAAAGAATCTGCCTGATTTAATTACGCTCGATGACAATAGCTCACTAGGTGTAGGTAGCTTTATTATAAGAAAAAGGTATTAACAAATAAAATAACACTTTTATTAGTAATTTTATGTACACACCAAGCTAAGTATACTCACAAGTAAATATTTTTCAATATTTTTAGCTGGCCATCCCCGATTGCTGTCCCCGTGCCAACCCTACTTGTTTATTTCTAGATTCCAGGATACATCCAGAATACATAGATGGAAACACGCCACAATAAGCTTAACAAGTTCTTAGTTTGTTCTGTTGTAGAGGTACTAGCAATCGAAAATGGCCAGCTAATGTGACATTAGAGTACGCGAGAGCATCGCAGACGTAGTGTCATTGGGTGAAGTTCTATATTCCTTGACCGAAAGCTCGGCCGGATGATATATTTTCTTCGGACGGAGCTTCGTAGGGTACACCGCAACAGAAAAACTGACGCACGACGCGAGAGACGCGCGACGCCCGCGATTCACTGCGCGGCAGCCCGCCTGCTTCTTCGTCATCGTCTGACTATAAAAATGATTAAAAAGTTATTCTAAATTTACACACTAACATCCACGCAGGCTGTGAATTGTGAGTAAAAAAGTAAATGAATTTCTAGAGCTTCCTAACATTAGGTAGAACAATAAATGAACATAATTATTAAAAGAGGCAAAAAATAAGTATCTACCTAATAAGTTTATGATTTAAGTTTAACTTTAAATTTCCCGGTTTTTCATTAAAAATAATTTTAATATGGATTACCAGTGTGTATCGATTAAAAACCATCACGATGTGAAGCAACTACAACTGCGGGCTGCCACGCAGGGATTTCAATATTATAACCTATCGCTTATAATTTAATAGTAATACACAATACACAGTACACACCCAATTTGAATGTTTCTTCGTGGGTTCAACAGTCCGCCCCTCAGAAATTTCCTCCGTAATGCTATCAGTATCGTCTTTCTGAGCTGCTTCTTTTTCAGTTGTAAACTCCGCTTCAGAAATGGTTTCCACATCCTGTGGTATAGGTTGTGTGGGTGGTGTGATTGAACCCTTCTGAAATCACCGTGATAAACCATACTTTAGGCCAAAGGAATTCCTCGCATATGAATGTGAATCAAAAGCAATTAGGCTGTCATTATCTATGACTCATAATAATTTTACGTTTAACTTTAAAAGCGTGACAAAAATCCATAACAAATACACTATTCACTTATACCTTCGTGTCGACTTCCATAGGTGCTAAAATAATTGATTCGGGTGAAGAATTCCGTTTTTTGGGACTTGAAGATAGCTTTTTGGCAACGTTTTGCTTGTTCATATCTGGAGGTATCACTATAATAAAAATTTGTAGGAAAATGATATCAACGAATGAAAAAATATTTATCATCATACAGGATATTTTCCATTATCTTACCACGCTTATAATCTTTATGTTCTTTATCTTCCGATATTTCACTAGCGGTACTACCTTGAGTTAGAATTTTCAACTCTTCAGCAACAGCTGTTAAAAAAGAAAGTAATGTATGATTAAGGACAAAGTGATCCACAACAAAGGTAGTAAAGTCAAAAAACGTCACCAATGGTATGTGATAAAAGACAATAGGTGCTTTTAATATTACATTGAACTGCCGGAGCCCTTATATGTTTATGATGAGGTTCAGTATCATCTTGAAGATCTGTAGGTCGGTATGGAGCCTTGAGACGATTGTTAGGCGTTTGATCTACTATCACAGCGGGGGTACCACCACCACTGCTACTTTTTTTCTCTTGATCAGACATCTTCTAAAGAAGCTCAAGCATCCATATGTCAATATCTACAAATCACTCAATATTTTTATCAACAATTTTTTGAAAAGTACAAATGGCTGAAACGTCACGCTTTGCAATTTTGACAACTATATTTCTTGTTTTTCATATCTTCTATTTTCGAAATGGTTTTGTATGCAGTACTGTAGCGATACTTAAATAATATTTTCGTTATGTGGTTATACCAATCTTGTGACAAACTTGAAAATTTTTAACTGTGTGTAAGTAAACGAGTACTATATGTACCTATTAGTTTAAGCGATGTTGAAAATGAAGCTTACGCTATTCCGTTAAATATTCTCCTTTCATATGCCTTGCAATTTCAGATTCAAAGAAGAAAGCTGTCTCTGTCAAAGCTTACGTCTTTCAAATATGATATGAATAATTTTTAAATTAATTTTTACGAACAAAATTTTTGTAAATATTTTATCATAATATCAAAATATTGGGTAATATTAAATTATTAACTATGCTTGCGAGAAAGAAAATGGGATGTGATGGAAAATAATCAGTGTCCATCTAAAAAGAAGTTGTTTATTCCCGAAGAAAAGCAAATACAAGAAGTTGATTACGATTCCGTATGTTCAAGCCGAACTCCAAAAAAACAACTCTTTCTAGGTATTTTAATACTCTGTTATATATAATTTACCAGAAAACCCTCAAATTAAATATACTTACTTCTTATATTTTCTTAGAAATTTTGCAAAAGTGCTCAACTTTCCGGAATTCATCACAAAAAGTTTTAGTGTCCATAAAACCAAAAGCTCCAGCAATTAAAACTTTATATATCGCAGAAAAGACCAGATTTCAATCTAAGAAGGTTGGTCCATCGATAATAAATTATGTAAATAATATTTAGTAATTTCTTAGCGTATTATATCATTAAGTTAAAAATATTTCATTGATTTTTTTTCAGCGATCGGCTAAATCAGGCTCCCGTTTAGCTATCGGTGATCATTCCTCGTTTACAAGCCGTAAGTAAAAACTTAAATCAAACGTAAACTGCTCTTTCTCTTCGCTTCATATATGTATGTTTAATTATTTTCCAATTTCGAAAGTACTTTATCAGAAAATTTGGTAAGCTTATTGTAGTTTGTAACACATTGTTTTGTAATTAAATATAAGTTATACTGCTTTCATTTGATTGTAGATTACAGCGAAGAAGATTATACAGTATCAAATTCTGTTCCATGTAGCCCTGAATTAGAAAAACACATTAACAAATCGACGACAAATATACAAGAAAGTTCCCTCGCTATATCAACATGTGTAACCACTAGTACATCAAGAGATGATAAGATATATAACACAAGAAAAAGATCATCAGAAACATGCTACTTGTATACATATCCCCATATGACTATCAACACTCCTAAGCTCGATACAGTTACGGAAAATTCTAAAAATAATTCAAATAAAGCAGATATAGGCACTTTTATTGCCACACATACATCTTCTGATTGCACAATTTCACCTTCTATTACCGATATAAAAAATATACACCAAAGATTAGATAACCTTGAAAAGAAAATATTAAAACAAGAGATGGTAATTAGAACACTCGACAACAATGCCCAGTTATCTTCATCAGATGATGAAATAAACAATGACAAATCAAAATCATTCTCTTGCACTGGACAACCGGGATGCAGTTATGTTGAATACAGCCATATTCCAGAAACTTCAGCATTTCAACGATACGCCCAACAACCAGCTCCACTCTCGCCCAGTAAAGCTACAACGATTCAAAAAGAACATAATTCAGAACAATATGGTCGGGACTTCACCCTTTACGATGGAATCACTGCACGAGGAAGACGACAATGTGCTTCCGTACCTTGTAAACGGGATGATATCCCTAAAATGGCAGCTGAGAGAGTTCATAGAATTCGACATAAACTTAACCCTGTACGTGACTACAGACTTATGGACACAGTTCATTACCTCGCTCAAGGAGAATTTGCTCCTCGGGATGATGGGATTAAGCTAACACCTTCAAGAGAAGCAGTATTAAGTGATATTATTTGGGAAGATGTATGTCGCACTCATTGGCCAAATACTAGACTTGGACGTCGAATAGCTCACCCAGAAAGATATGGCACACGATCTGATTTACAAAGGCTCATAGACAGTTTATTGAGAGAGCGTGTTGCTCACGTGGAACGTAGACGACGGCGGCACTATAGAATAGTAAAATTAAATAATCGTCACGAAAACTGCCGACCTGCAGTTGGTAAAACTGGAGATATAATTGTGGCTAGTAACAAAAACAGACGTGAAAATGAAGAAAGGGATGCTGCTGCTACCAGTGATCATGAAACTGCTAGAGCTGTAATGACAGAGCGAAGATTTGAAGAGCGTAGTTCACGTAGAGATCATAAGAGCCACGATCGCTTAATGTATCAGGATACCAGATCACATCGCCCTCATAATCAAGATGATTGTGCGCCTGGTCCAAGCTATGCTGCACGATCCAGCAATAAACACTCGACATGTTGTTACAGGAGCTCTAGCCCGACGAATAGAAAAAACGCATTACAAGTGAATCATGAACATTGTAATCGGCAAACTAGCGGTAGCAGCATTATAATGAGTAAAGTACGACCAAAACATCCCAGGCTTGTGGTAAAGAAAAGTTCTGGTCGTCAAAAATATCAATCCAAAGAACCGAACTTAGAACATTATATTTTACTGCCAACATTGGTGATTCGCACACCGTCGAACATGAAAC
This sequence comes from Colias nastes, assembly GCA_907164665.1. Taxonomy (NCBI): domain Eukaryota; kingdom Metazoa; phylum Arthropoda; class Insecta; order Lepidoptera; family Pieridae; genus Colias; species Colias nastes. The sequence continues at coordinate 7,637 of CAJQZM010037237.1, read as the reverse complement.
GACAAAAAAGATTTAATGAATTATATCACAAAATATTAAATGGACAACTGAAAAACGGTACATAAGTAGTATACTTTTTTTTCTTAATTTAATATTGCTTTTGTAACACAGTAATAAAGAAATCTATTTTATAGATCAACCAGATTCTAAGTCGCAAGATGCAAGTCGTCGGAGTTCGAGCCTAAACAAGAAAGATATCGGCCTCAATATTAACATCACCCTATCGGAAAGCGAGGAAAAATTACATAACAAGTAGAAATCACAGTTTAGATTTTTCATACTATTTTCCATAATTGACAATATTTAAATATTGTTATCTAAAGGCAATAAAGAGATTTGTTAGCATCATATTGCAATTTAATCATTACTGTGTTACCCTTAAAACTCTTGTTTGTTAATACAATACAGATATCTACTATCTATAAATCATAATATTTTTAGTTTTTGAACTACGTACTTGTTTAAAACACACATATAAAGCTCATTAAAGCTATAGTTACGAAAATAATAAAATTAATTATGAAATAATTACTTAAAAACTTCCGGTTTGATAGCACATCGCTTTACACTCATTAATAATCACGTCAGCAATTCACTGGAAAGGCATAAATTTCGTGAAAATGTGCTATATCATGAACAGTGGTCACGAAAAGTTTTAAATTAACACCTTCCACTCTATTTTATTAATGTCTGCAAATATGTTACTGATGATTATAAAGAGATGGCGAACGACCAGCACTGACCATGTAGATATTATTATTTTAAATCCATCAACTTATTGCATTAACAGAAATTAAATATGACTTAGAATATTTTTTTTCTCATAACTTATCAGTCTACATCAAATGAGAAAAACCTGTATATTCTTATTGCTCTATTTATTAAACCGTTTTCTAAACTTAGGTTGCTGACTGTACGTTCCAATTGTTATTCTAAAAAAACATGTTAAGCTTGATAAAGCTCTTATTAATGGTGTAGGTATGCTCTGAAGCTTGGAAGAATAAATACGAGCAGTTTTTCTTAACTTTGCTTCAAGACGAACATGTGATTTGCAAAGAGAGAATACCTGTAATAAACTTTGTGGATCAGAAATACTTGTAAAAACTATTTTTAACATTTTCTCTCTTTAAATGTTGATAACTTTCGGAAAGTCGGTCGACGTATAGACTACGGGTAGTGTCAGTGGAACACTTCTGTAAATATTTGATAAGGAGCAATTGTATTACACGCTACCGTGTTTACGGTTACTTTAAAAATCGATGAGCACAGGCATAACTATAAAATGTAGTTAGTTCAGTCATTTATAGATAACTTACTGATTGTACAAATGGACTTGTGGACAAATGATTACCTAATAATATATATGTTTAATTCGTATACCACGTTGTTATTATTGATCGAAGTGAACCACTAATAGATAATGATTTATGAAGTTCCCTATTTGACATTACAATTACTTACTTTTATCTTATATCATAAAAATTATATCTTTAATCAAGTCGTGAGAAGTACTTTTAGGTTCAGAATGTATTTTATATTCTTAACACTACAGTGCACGCGCGTTCTACTATAGTAGAACGCACTTACTTATTTTACCGCCATTCATTCATTCTTACACCTAACCCCCCCCGCTCCCAGATAAGCTAAGTCGACAAAATTGCCAAAAGGATTAGTATGGTGCATACTTGCAACGTACGCGCATTTTCCTGTTATGACGTGTCAAAGTTCGGCTTCTACTATAGTAGTACATGCGAGTATTGGTGTAATAAAACTGAAGGTAAGTAAAACTTTCTTTTTTTGGGTTTTTTTAAATTATTATCAATGGATATTGAATGATTTAAATTTTAAAATTTAACTATGTACAGTTGCATTACTATTTCGTGTGTTATGATGTATTTAATAATTAATATTTCTTTGCTTTAGCGAAAAAATGGACCCCGTATTGGAGGCGCGCGTGATGGCTGAACGAAGAATTAGAGGACGAGGAAGTGATCCAAAGTGACTCGGACGATGGGGAAGTATATGTATAACCAATGGAACAGGAAGATAGGAATCAGATGCAGGAAGCTGTAAGTGAAAATCATGCATCATCATCTGAAGATGACACGCCTCTTTCTGAACTTGTCCAAAACAATACACGTGATGACTTTTATGTATCTCGAGATGGAACACGCTGGCTTCAACAACCCGGGCAAGATCTCAAAACATCCGATTCATAAATGCCTTGATAATCCACCAACTAAACAAAGGCCAAGAAAGAATTGTTAGACGTAATTTTCTTTGCGATCTTTCGTACGAGCTGGTGAAACCCCTCATGGCAAGAAGATTGACAGTCGAAAACCTTCCCCGCGAATTAAAAAATAAAACTAAATAGCTTTTGGGTCACGTAGATGGGGTACCAATACGTCATGATCCTCAAAAAATGGGAAGAGTAGGCAAATTTTGCCTGTGCTCCCGAGCTCGAAAAAATGGTGTAAGCGATGTACCAGATGGATTTGTCCTGATCACCAAGTTGTGGTCTGTATTGAATGTCAGGATGATGGCCAATAAGTCGGTCATCGCTTATTAGAAGTTTTTTTTTTGAGCTGATCTCAAACTTGCCAAAAATGTTGATTATTTTCTTGATCTCATAATTTGATCCTAATTTTAATTATATGCTATTAAAATTTTATTTTTTTCTATAATTATTTGTTACAATAATTAAAAGTTTAATATTACTGAGTATTATCATTTTAGGCCCACCCATTTTTTTAATATTTCAAATACAGTTTTCTACTATGGTAGAGCACGCGAGCAACCATGTAAAAAAAAGGGCGCGTGCGCTGTAGTGTTAACTAGCTTACCGCCCGCGGCTTCGCCCGCTTTGTCTAAAACCTAATAAATTATATACTAAAACCTTCCTCTTGAATCACTCTATCTATTAGAAAAACCGCATCAAAATCCGTTGCGTAGTTTTAAAGATTTAAGCATACAAAGGGACATAGGGACAGAGAAAGCGACTTTGTTTTATACTATGTACCTAGTGATTTTGAAAAATGAAACCTAAAGATGGATAGCGTGAAAAAAACTTTGCTGGAACGACAGGGAAAGAAAAATGGACTTTACGTTCATTGTAATCCTCCAAAGTGTAAGTATGTAGGTATATTTACTTGTATTATAATAAGTTTGTGTTTTTCAGCTGTTGCGTACGAATGTTGTAAATTTTGTATTTGAATAATATTTCTCTATGTAAAAAATAATTTGCAACCTGTATTAATTATTATACTACTCATAGAAATCTAAATAACAAGGCACTAGAAGTGTTATAATGTCAT
>CAJQZM010037233.1:35134-73141 GCA_907164665.1 Colias nastes | reverse complement strand
ATCCGCAATCGGACGGCCGTATTGCGATACGCGAGGCAAGGATTCTTGCCGATGACTGGGCCGTCCTGACGAAATACACGCTGAGTTATCGCCGCAGGAATGGTGTCGAACAGGTTCTGACACGTGAGACCTACTATCGCGGGGATGGAGCCGCCATTCTGCTCTATAACGTCGAACGGCACAGCGTGCTTCTTACGCGGCAGTTCCGGCTGCCCGCCTATGTCACAGGGCATAGCGCCGATCTGATCGAGGTTTGTGGCGGGCTGCTCGATCGCAACGATCCGGCTGTGGCCATGCGCCGTGAGCTACAGGAAGAAATGGGCGTCGAGATCGGCGCGATTACCGAGATCGGCTGCTATTACATGAGCCCCGGTTCGGTCACCGAGCGCATCCATTTTTTCACGGGGGCCTATACGGCTGACATGCGTATGCACAAGGGCGGTGGCCTTGTGGAAGAGGGGGAGGAAATCGAGGTGCTGGAACTCGATTTTACCAAAGCCCTGCATATGGTCGATGACGGACGTATTATCGACGCCAAGACGATCCTGCTTCTGCAGCATGCCGCCCTGAAGGGTCTTTTCGCCTCCCGGGTGAAATGTAACGCAACCGGGTGCACAGGCTAACACAAGCCTGTGATGATCGGTTTTTATAGCTGACAGGTAAAAGCTGGATATCTTACAAAACGAAAATAGAGTTTTCGTTTCGAAAGATCGTTTACCATGTCGATGGGCGTGAACAGCGCAACACTCAAACGGCGTCTGGGAATTGTCGATGCCGTAAGGCGCGCCGGATTTGTCCGGACCGAGGCGCTTGCCACACAGTTCGATGTGTCGATGGTCACCATAAGATCCGATCTTGCTTATCTGCAAAGTCAGAATCTCGTCATCAGAACCAATGGCGGGGCTCAGCCTGCGCATGATTATGCAGTCGATGCGCCACTCGATGAGGGCCCGACACTCTATGAGGCGCGGGCTCTGGCACGTGCCGTGGCGTGCAGGCTCAAACCGGGTTCCTGCGTGTTTCTGGATAACACGCAGGCAGCTTCTTTCGTGCCGGTCTATGCAACGGTGGAAAACCTGCGTTTTGTCGTCAACAGTTTCGAGACCTATCATCTTGCCAGTCGCACGAGCGATGCCGCCGTATCGCTGCTGGGTGGCGAGTACGATCGTCTGGGCTATCCGCTGATCAGCCCGGCAGCCGTTCATGCCCTGTCTTTTTACGATCTCGATCTGGCCGTGATTTCAGCCTCACAGATCGGCAAGCGCGGTTTTTCCTGTCTGGATCAGACGGGTAACTGCCTTGAGACCGCGATTTCCCGGGCGAAACAGGTTTTCCTGCTGACCGACCGTCTCGATCGGGCAGACGATGACGGCCACGTTCTGGACTGGCGTCCCACCATGTCGGTTCTGCATGGCGGCACGCCACCCGATGGGTCGGTTCTGTGCGAGGACTGGTCCGTTTTTACCGATGGCACGGTGCACGCCGACACATCGTCATAACCCGGCTGTCAGGCCTCTTTTTCTTTCCTTCACTTTCGATGGATCACCGATCATGGCATCCAGTTTTCTGATGGACCAGTCTCCGGACGCACCGCGTTGTATCGTCACGATCGGTGAGATCGTGGTGGAGATCATGGCCGAAACCCAGGGTACGGGCTTTCTCGAACCGATTGCGCTCAAGGGACCTTACCCCTCCGGCGCTCCGGCCATTTTCATCGATCAGGTTGCCCGTCTGGGCGTCGAGTGCGGCATTGTCTCGGCGGTCGGTCGTGACGATTTCGGCGCACTCAATATCGAACGCCTGAAACGCGACGGTGTCGATATTTCGGCCATACTGAGCGTCGACAGCTATGCGACGGGCAGCGCCTTCGTGCGCTATCGCCCCGATGGTAGCCGGGATTTCGTTTATAATATCCGTCAATCGGCCTGTTCGCAGACCGGTCTGCATGAAGCTGCACGCGGGCTGCTCAAACGCGCCACGCATGTGCATGTCATGGGATCGTCCCTGTTCTCTTTCCCGATTATCGATGCGGTGACAACCGCTGTGCATCAGGTCAAGGCGCAGGGTGGCACCGTATCTTTCGACCCTAATATCCGCAAGGAAATGCTGGATATTCCCGATATGCGCGCGGCCTTGCAGCTGATGCTTCAGGAATGCGATATTTTCCTGCCGAGCGGCCCCGAGTTGCTGTTGTTCAGCAGCGGCGTAACGCATGAAGAGGCCATTGCCGAAATTCTCGACATGGGTGTGTCGGAGATCGTGCTGAAACAGGGCAGCGAGGGCGCAACCTGTTTCAGTGCCGACAAGACGCTGCACAGCGCCCCCTTTGCCGTGGAGGAAATCGACCCGACCGGTGCAGGCGACTGTTTCGGTGCAACCTATGTCACCTGTCGCCTGCTGGGCAAAGAGCGTGAGGAGTCCCTGCGCTACGCCTGTGCCTCGGGCGCGCGCGCTGTCTCGTTTTTCGGCCCGATGGAAGGGACATCGGATTTCGCGTCACTCGACCGGTTTATTGCGAGCCAGACCACGGGAGAAAAAGCATGACACTTTCCCATCTGAATACATTGCCCCGTCTGGATACATTGCGAGACCGTTTCGATCGGGGGGAGGGGCTGGCAATCACCTCGGTCTGCTCTGCACATCCGCTCGTGATCGAAGCCGCGCTGCTTCATGCGGCGTCACGCGGCAAGCCTGCGTTGATCGAGGCCACCTGCAATCAGGTCAATCAGGATGGCGGCTATACCGGCATGACCCCTGCCGGGTTTCGCGACTATGTTTTCGGCATTGCCGACCGGCTGGATTTTCCGCGCGAGCAGATCATTCTAGGGGGCGATCATCTTGGCCCCAATCCATGGAAATCGCTTCCGGCAGAAGAGGCTCTGAAAAAAGCCTCGGACATGATCGCGGCGTATGCCGAGGCCGGTTTCACCAAGCTGCATCTGGATGCCAGCATGGGGTGCAAGGGCGAGACCGATCATCTGCCGGATGAGATCGTGGCCGAGCGGGCGGTGATGCTTGCCAGACGGGCAGAATCCGTTGCGCCGGCGCGTCCTGTCTATGTGATCGGCACCGAAATCCCGACACCCGGCGGTGCAACGGAGGCGCTCGATCACGTCGTGCCGACCACGCCCGATGCGGTGCGCGCCACCTATCGGGTGCATGAAAAGGCGTTTCGTGACGGCGTGCCCGAAGCCTGGCCGCGTGTGATCGGCATTGTCGTGCAGCCCGGTGTGGAATTCGGGCACGAGGATGTGGCGATCTACAAGCCCGAACAGGCCCGGGATCTGGTGGCGACACTGGCGCAGCTGCCCGGACTGGTTTTCGAGGCGCATTCAACCGATTATCAGCCCGGTGCCTCGCTCGCCCGTCTCAAGCAGGACGGGTTCTGTATTCTCAAGGTTGGCCCCGAGCTGAGTTTCGCCCTGCGTGAAACGCTGTACGGGCTCGATGCCATAAACGGGTTTATCGATCCGCAGGCCGTTTCGCTGGTCGGAATCATGGAAAAGACCATGCTGGCTTCACCGGCCAACTGGCAGAGCCATTATCATGGCAATGCGATGGAGCAGCATATCCTGCGCCATTTCAGCTACAGCGACCGTATCCGCTATTACTGGCCAGAACCCGCGGCAGAGCAGGGCGTCGCCACGCTGATCCAGTCTCTGGAAAAGGCGCCCGTTCCCGAAACCATGATCAGCCAGTATCTGCCCCGGCTCTTCGAGCGTGTGAAATCCGGCGCACTCGCCGCCGATCCGAAATCGCTCCTGATCCAGTCGGTACGCGATGTTCTCGACCGCTACGAAACGCTGTGATCTGCCCGCTGAAACGACAGACGAGATAACAGCCAGAGACTGCAGCAGAAGGATTCAAGACATGAACGCCACCAATACCACACAGGGCAAGCCCCTCCAGAACCGTATCGCCCTGATTACCGGTGCCGTACGCGGTATCGGCCGCGCGATTGCCGAACGCTATGCCAGCGAGGGCGCAAGCGTCGTGATCGGCGATCTTAACGAGGCAGGCGCTGTGAGCGCGGCAGCCGAGCTGGGCGAAGGGCATCTGGGCGTGAAGCTCGACGTGACCCGTCAGGAGTCCATCGATGCAGCGCTGGCCGCCATTATTGCGCGTTACGGTCGTATCGATATTCTGGTCAATAATGCCGGGCTGTTCGATCTTGCGCCAACGGTCGAGATCACCCGCGAAAGCTATCACCGTATATTCGCGGTGAATGTGGAAGGACTGCTTTTCACGCTTCAGACGGTGGCACGTCAGATGATTGCGCAGGGTCATGGCGGCAAGATTATCAATTTCGCTTCACAGGCCGGGCGTCGTGGCGAGCCGCTGGTTGCGATCTACTGTGCTTCCAAGGCGGCGGTTATTTCCCTGACGCAGAGCACGGGGCTCGATCTCATCAAATACGGCATCAACGTTAATGCCATCGCGCCGGGTGTGGTCGATAACGAGCACTGGGACGATGTGGATCGTCGCTTTGCACAATACGAGAATCTGCCTCTCGGTGAGAAGAAGCGTATCGTCGGTGCATCGGTGCCTTTCGGGCGTATGGCACGCCCTGACGAGATCGGGGGGCTTGCGGTATTTCTGGCGTCCAAAGATGCCGATTATATCGTCTCGCAGACCTATAACATCGATGGCGGCAACTGGATGAGCTGATGCCATCGGCAGGCCTGTGATGTAAGCGTCGCGAGGGATCGATCCTGAGCCGACTAGCACAGGCCTGACGCTTTTTTCCGACCACAAGACGACAAGACCGAGGTGCAGGCCGTCTGGCCTGCATCATGAAACGGGCTGCGCCCATGCTGTTGAACGGAATACGGCTCCGACCGTGATCCGCTTCCGGCGTGAAGGATCGCGCTTGCCCTGACGAAGGGGAAAACATGACGAAACTGAACCGTTCTCATGGGAGTAGCGGTGGGGGGGCAGCCACCGACCGGTCCGGAATCGACGCGATCGTGGCAGAAACCTCACCGGGTCGTTCAGCCTGGCTCATTCTGGCTGTCGCATCCTTTGCTGCGGCAGTCTGCGGCGGTCTTTACGGCTACGATACAGGTGTGATTTCCGGGGCGCTTTTGCTCATGACGCGGGAATTCGGTCTGTCTCACACGCAGCAGGAAATCGTTACGGCTTCCATACTGGCGGGCGCTGTCATGGGCGCATTGGTGACGAGCTGGTCGTCGGAATATCTGGGGCGCAAGAAAACCGTGCTGGTCGTGCTGTTCCTGTTCGCGCTCGGGGCGATATTATGTTCGCTGGCACCCAGTATAGGCGCTCTGATTGCTGCACGTTTCCTGCTTGGCATTGCGGTAGGCGGTTCGACCCAGGTGGTGCCCATGTATATTTCCGAACTCTCGCCCAGTCGGTATCGTGGCACGTTGGTGACGACCTTCAATGTTGCGATCGGGGTGGGGATCGTTCTGGCCAATATCGTCGGGTATTATTATCACGATGTCTGGTCATGGCGCCGCATGGTGTCGGTCGCCTCCATTCCTGCCGGTCTGGTTTTTGTGGTGATGCTGTTTATGCCGGCAAGTCCGCGCTGGATTGCCGAAAAAACGGGGGCTGCTGGCGGCGGCGCGCATTCTTGAGCGTGTGCGTCATACAAAGCCCGATATTCATCAGGAACTGACTCAGATCGAGCGTATCCGTCAGTCGATCAACCCCGAGAATTCCGGCTGGGCCGGTCTGGCCCAGCCTTGGGCGCGACCTGCTCTTGTGGCAGCTCTGGGTGTCGCCTTTTTCACGCAATGCGGCGGGTTGGAGATGATGATCTATTATTCTCCGACATTTCTTTCCGATGCCGGGTTTGGCAAGAATGCTGCCCTGCTGGCCAGTGTTGGCGTGGCGCTGGTCTACGCTGTCGTGACGCTGGTGGGGTGTTTTCTGGTCGACCGTGTCGGGCGTCGTCGTCTGATGCTGATCATGATTCCTGGCTCGGTAGTGAGTCTGATCGGGCTCGGTCTGTCCTTCATGTCCGGTAGTCATCAGGGTATCGGTGCGCTGGCGACGGTCGCCTTTCTGCTTTTGTTCATGATGTTCAATTCCGGCGGTATTCAGATCTGCGGCTGGCTGCTGGGGGCAGAGCTTTTTCCGCTCGGTATGCGCGGCCCTGCAACGGCGCTTCATGCGGCGATGCTATGGGGCAGTAACTTGCTGGTTACGGGAACAGCCCTGACGCTGGTGCAGGCTGTCGGTATCGGCGCGACCATGTGGATTTATGCGGGGATCAATTTCCTGTCGTTTGTTTTCGTCTGGCGGTTCGTGCCGGAGACTGCGGGTCTGTCTCTTGAGGATATCGAGGGCAATCTGCGCGCCGGGAGCTTCAGTCCGCGCCGGATACGCAAGCTCGATGCGTCACATGAGGCAGCTCATGGGGTTGCGACGATGAGACTGTAACGATGGGACTGTGGTGATGGGGGCCGCATTGCGCCTGAAAAGAAGGTGAGGTGAGGATTGGGTTTCCCACCAGTCCGGTTTGTCTGTAACCCTGTCTATTGCGGTCGCATGAGATCGATCAGAAGGGGTGCGGGTATGAACCGGGCAAGCAGACTGGGAAGCATAATCGGGCTTTGCGTGGCGACCGTCCTGCCTTGCGCGGCTCAGGCGGCCGATACGGTGTTTTCTCCATCCGATCAGGCAAGATTGCACCAGATCGAAACCCTCACCGCCCGGATATCCGGTTTTTCACAGCGTGTATCGGCAATTTCAGCGGCATTTCTGGGTACGCCTTATATCGCCAATACCCTGATCGGCGGACCAGAAATTCCTGAGGAACTGGTCATCCGGTTTGATGGGGTCGATTGCTATACCTTTATCGATCTCGTGCGCGCCCTGACGCTCTCGCGTGACAAGGGCGGCTTTATCGACGTCCTCGAAAAGACACGCTACCGGAACGGTCGGATTACCTATCTGAACAGACGCCACTTTCTGACGGACTGGGTAGCTCTGTCGCCGCAGAATGCACGCGATATTACGCGCGAGATTTCATCTCAGGTCAGGGTAACGCACAAGAACCTCAACCAGCGCAGTCATGGTGGGGTCTATATCCAGGGGCTGGATATTCATCCGCGCGATATTGCCTGGCTGCCCCCCGAGGCCTTGACCCCGGAAACTGCGGCAAAAATCCATACGGGGGATGTGATCGGTATCTATACGGCGCTCGATGGGCTGGATGTGACCCATACCGGTCTGGCCATCTGGAAAGATGGCATTCTCCGGTTTCGTAATGCGTCATCCCTGAAAGCGAATATGAAGGTCGTCGATACGCCTCTTCAGGATTATCTCAGAAACAAGCCGGGATTTCTGGTTCTGCGTATGAACGAAGCCGAGTGACACGAGACTGAATGACATCGAGCCCCGACAATACGGGGCTGATCGACATGGGGCGGGTAAAGTCTCGGGATCGCGCCCCGTTCAGGAATATCCGGGTTCAGGAAAATCAGGCGAGTTCGCAGACCCAATCCTCTCCCTGAAGCGGTACGCCGAACAGGTCGTGCGGCGCCGTGGCGACGCAGGTAAACCCGTTTCTCGCATAGAGCCGTCGTGCGGTTTCGAGCACTGTATGCGTCCAGAGAATAACGGAGCGGTAGTGTTTCTCGCGGGCGAAGGAGAGGCATTGCTGCACGAGCGCATCGCCAATTCCGCGCCTGCGCGCAAAGGGCTCGACATGCAGTAATCTCAGCCTTGCCCTGCGTTCGCCTTCATCGGTCAGGAACACGGCACCCGCCATGACGCCATCGAGATCGGCCACCCAGCAGGATTCTTTCTCGGCATTGAACTGGCGCAGGAAGCGCGATGCGGTCTCAGCAATCAGGCATTCCAGTTTATGGCCCCAGCCATGGCTTTGCGCGTAAAGGGCTGACTGGCGTGCGGCAATCAGACTGACCTCACCCGGGCCGGGTGCGCGCAGGGTCAGGGTGGTCTGGCGTTTCGGCGCAAGCAGGAGATGGGCACGGGTAAGCGAGGCAACCAGATCCTGTTGCTCCACCGGGTCGAGTGCATCGAGATTTCTGCTTATCGCCTCCCTCAGACGCATATCGAGATCTTCGACAAGCGCCTGTCCTTTTTCCGTCAGGCGGATGGGCCGGATCCGTTTGTCGTGATCCAGCCGGTCGCGTGTGATCAGATCGCGTCTGCCAAATGTTGCGATCATGCGGCTGAGATAGCCGCGATCGATCTGGGCCATTTCCTGCAGGCTTGCCGCAGTTACAGGCGCATGACGGGCAATTTCGATCAGCAGTCTCGCTTCGCCCATACTCATGGCAGAGCCGAGAAACTGCGCATCGAGTGCACCGATATGCTGCACGAAAAATCGGTTGAAGCGACGTATGGCCTCGATCGTATTATCCATATCAAACGCTCCTTTCTGGTTTTGAAGAGTCCTCACATGCGCGAGGCATCAGGGCAAGTCGAGAAGGCGCGAGCAGCATCATTACAAACCGGAAGCGCAATAAAGGCTGAGCGTTCGCGGGCTCGTTCCGGTGGCGCATGAAGCGCGCTGTGGCTTTGTTGCTGCATAAGTGAATGAAACCTGACTCTTTCGTCACCTTTGAATTGACAATGACTCGCATTTGCAAGATGGGCATAAAAGATTTTGGCCCACTTTCATCACGATGAATTTGAAACGATGCGCAGGATAACCGGTATTGTCGTTCTTGCTCTTGCAAGTGCGACCTCTCTCAGTGCCGCTCTGGCGGACGATACGCGGCCGGATTCGATCCTGCGCAAAAAACCGGTCGTGGCGCCACCGAAGAAAGCCGATGAGCTTATCATCGTTTCGGCGACCGGCCTGTCTCAGGCGGGGGCGACAACCAAAACGCGCACACCCATTATCGACTCACCGCAGACGATTTCGATCGTGACGCGTGAGGAGATCGAGCTGCGTGCGTCCCCGACGATTGCCGATGCGCTCTCTTATATGGCGGGCGTGCAGGCTGAGCCTTCGGGTGTGGATAACCGTGTGGATGAAGTGTCGGTGCGTGGCTTCGGAGCGGGGGGCTTTTCGTCCAACAACAATTTCGTCGATGGGCTGCGCCTGCCTTCCGGCGGGCAATGGACACGCACCTCATTCGACCCGTTCGCGCTCCAGCAGATCGAAGTGCTGAAGGGACCGTCTGGCGCGCTTTACGGTCAGACAGCGCCCGGTGGTATCGTCAATCTGACCACAAAGCGTCCGACCGAGAAATCGCATGGCGAATTTTTTCTCCAGACCATCGGTTATACCAGGCTTGGCAACTGGCAGGGTCAGGCCTCGGGTGACGTCTCTGGAAAACTCAATAAATCCGGCACCGTGAGGGGGCGTATCGTTGCTGTAGCCCGCTATGGCGGTACGCAGGTCAACGATGTGGATAGCGGGCGGTATTATGTCTCGCCCAGCCTGACATGGGCCTATGCGCCAGGATCGAGCTGGACGCTGCTGGCGCAGTATCAGCGTGACACCGGTGGCTCGACCTTCCAGTTTCTCCCCATGACCGGCACGCTTGTGCCCTCGAAAGGACGATATATTGCCAATGACGAAAATATCGGCGAGCCGAACTGGAATACTTTCGATCGCACGCAGGTGCTGACGGGGTCATTCCTCGAGCACCGGTTCAACAACATCGTCACGCTGCGCAACAACACGCGCTACACGTATCTGGATAACCTTTACCGCTCGACCGTGTTATCGGGCGATACGCTCACGAAATGCACCGCCAGCATCAAGGGATGCGTGCCCTATCAGACGGTCAATCGCCGTGCTGTCGAAGGACGTGGGCGCTCTCAGGGCGTGGCAACGGATACTCAGCTGGAGGTGAGGGCCAGAACGGGTGTCGTGCGCCATACGCTGCTGTTCGGCACGGATTATTTCTATACCAACTGGGAAAGCTCACGCGATCTGGTCAATTCGGCGCTTGTGCTGCCTCTGCTCAATATTTTCGACCCCGTAGCGCGTGGCACGACCGGTTATTCGGCCGGTCTGGCGCCGCAGGTTTATGGCGCAACGGAATCGCAGCAGAACGGTCTGTATTTCCAGGACCAGATGAAGATCGAAAATCTCTACATCACGGTCGGCGGTCGTCAGGACTGGGCGCGTGACAATACCCTCAATATCCTGACCAAAAAGCGCTATCTGAACGATAATGACCGCTTCACCTGGCGTGCTGGCGCGGTCTATCGCACCAAAATCGGTCTGGCACCCTATTTCAGCTATGCCACGTCCTTCCAGCCGCAGGTGTCCGACCCCTCCACCGCACTCGACAACAAGCCTTTCAAGCCAACGACAGGCGACCAGTATGAGGCCGGGCTGCGTTACCAGTACGGAAAGAGCATTTACGTTACTTTCGGCGGGTATCAGATCACGCAGCAGAATGTGACAACGCCTGCGCCGAACGGTCAGCTTTGCGGCACGGCGACATGCCTTGTGCAGACAGGTGAGATGCGTGTGCGTGGTCTTGAACTTGAAGGCCGTGCGACCCTGCCCTGGGATATGGCGGTGATTTTTACGGGCACGCGCAGTGCTGCCAGAATTACGGAATCGAACACCGCCTCGCAGATTGGCAACACCATGCCTCAGGCCCCGAAATGGATGGCCTCGCTGTTTGTCGATCAGCGCCTGCTGCATGGGCCGATGCGCGGTGCCGGTTTCGGCGGTGGCGTGCGCTATACGGGTCATTCCTACGGCGATACGGCCAACACGCTCTCCATCCCCGGCTACACGCTGTATGATATGTTTCTGCGCTACGATTTTGGCGTGGCGCGGCCGCGCTATAACGGCCTCTCTTTCTCGCTCAACATGCGCAATATCGCCAATAAGCGCTTTGTGGCGACCTGTACGGCGGTTTCAGCCTGTTATTACGGTCAGGGCAGAAGCCTGACCATGCGGCTGGAGTATCGCTGGTGAGTGGGACGGGTCTGTCTGGCGTTGCGGGTTTTTGCCTGGCTCTGGCTGCTGGAGCCGCTTTTTATCTTGCCAGCAAACAGCAGCAATTGCTTCGGGTACGCCCACCGTTTCGCGTCTGCATGATGGTGGGTGGTCTGTTTGCGCTGCTCTCGCTGATCGGGTTCGTGACCGCGACAGATCGGCTTGTCGGTGTCTTCATGACGGTAGCGATGCTGATGCTCGTGCTCAGCCTTCTCCCTCTGGGTGTGGCGCTTCACGCAAAAAAAGGTGAACGGTCATGAAGGTGGCGAAACTGGATAATCGCCAATGGTTCGCCAAAACGCTCGCGGGACTGGTTGCGGGTGCGGTGCTGGCTCTGGGCGCGATGGTTCTGGCGGGACATCTTTGTGGCGCGACAGGCAATCCGATGATGCTGTCCTCGCAGTTTCTCATGTGGGGGGCTGCGCTGATCTGGGTGATCTGTCTTAGCCTGTGTTTCCTGTTTCACTCCGGGCTCGGGGCATGGTTCGGTCTTGGCTGGATTGCCTGCCTGGTATGGCTGGCCAACACGCTGCTCGCCGGGTTTTTTGGGAGTGAGCAGCCATGAAACTGCGTGCCGATATCATTGCGGTCTATCGTGAGGTTCATAGCTGGGTCGGTGTGGTGGCGGGATTGTTCCTTTTCATCGCGTTCTATGCCGGGGCGATCAGCATGTTCGAGCCGACGCTGGAGGCCTGGCTGACACCGCCATCAGTGCTTCCGGCAGCGGTATCGCTGGAGCAGACACCTGAGCTGCTCAACAAGGCTTTTGCTGTCTATCCCGAGGCACGTCGTCAATACAGCGTCGTTATCAGCCCCGATGCAGACCATCCCGCACGGCTGCAGTGGCCTCTGGGGGAAGGACGTCACGGTCACGGGTCATCGGCCATGATGATGGCTGCGCTCGATACTCAGGGCGGCCTCGTGACCGCTACGCATAAACCATCGCCTGTCGCCCGGCTGATCGATACGGTGCATCAGCGCATGGGGCTGCCCTTGCCGCATGAACCCGCCATGATCGTGATGGGGTTTATTGCGCTGGGTTATGCGCTGGCTCTGGTGTCGGGCACCATAATTTTCATACCGGCCATGGCGCGTGCGCTGTTCGCAGTGCGACTGGTGGGAAGCGTCAGGCGCAAATGGCTCGATCTGCACAATCTGCTCGGGTTCTGCTCCTTGCCCTTTCACATCGTCATGGCGCTGACTTCGGTCATTTTCGCCTTTCACGAGGTGATTTTTGCGGTGCAGGGCGAGTTTCTTTCCCACGCCGGTAATTCGGGCGAGCATGAACGTCATGGCGGGGGAAAAGGCAGGGGGCATGGCCCGGCCATGGGCGGCATTCCTGCAGAGGCCCGCCCAGCGCAGGGCGCAGCATTGCTGGCTCCGGCGGAAGTTCTGGCGCGTCTGGCGCAGGTCGCGCCGGGCTTTGTGCCAGATACCCTCGACTATTCCATGCGTCCCAACGCATCACGCGGTGCATCGCCCGGTTCTGGCCCGGTTCTGCGTGTTTCCGGGCACGACCCTGCCCATGTCATGCGTGGCCCCACGAGTGGATTTGCAACGCTCGATCCTTATACCGGCCGGATTTTGTGGAGCGATTATCTGCCGGGCCATCAATCGGCAGGTTTTGCTGCGCTGACCAGTTTTTTCGCGTTGCATTTCGGTAGCTATGGCGGAGTGCCGATACGCTGGATCTATCTCGCTCTCGGCTTTGCAGGGGCTTTTCTGTTCTATACCGGTAACAAGCTCTGGATTGCCGTGCGCCGCCGCAAGGAAAAGGCGACGGGCTGCCTGACGGACACGCGCAGTACGTGTTTTCTCTCACGCCTGACGACGGGCTGCTGTACCGGCTGCATGACAGCTATTGCCATTCTGCTTTGTGTTGCGCTGCAGTTTCCCGGCTTACTGAGTGAGGCCTGGGCTTTCCGGATTTATCACGGTGTGTTCTGGCTGATGCTGCTGGGCGCGCTTCCCTTTGCTGCGGGTGAAGCCCTGATGCTCTGGCTGGCGGCTTTTGCTCACGCCACACTTGCGGTCCTTGTCCTGCTCCGGGGAGGGCAGACATATGCAGCGAACTGGAGCGTTGCTCTGCTGGCGCTCGGTCTGACTTTTCTGCTGTTGCGTCTGGCCCGCCAGCAGGGGGGTGTGGTGCGCCCTGCCTGACAGGCTTGCTCTCTTGGGGGCGAACAAGACGCCGCTTTATTTGTCGAGTGACTCGATCTTGCGTTCGACCCAGTCGCGTGCAGGATCGCCACCCCAGAGGAGCCAGGCAATGTAGCCGGCTGAGGGGTCGCTGTCCGATCCCCATTCATGGGTTTTCGTGTTCTGATCCGATTTGTGACGGGCAAAGAAACTGTGCATGGATTTGAGATCGCTTTCATCCAGATCTTTCTGTTCAGCCAGCTGCTCTGCGCGTTTGACACCGGCTTCTGTGCCACCGCGATTGAATTTTTCACGCAATCGAAGACCGTGGCGTGCCGCCGAGGCCATTTCCTTGGTTGGGTGGAAGCTTTTTTCAGACATGAACCATCTCGCAGTCGGATAGACTGGTTGAACTCGCTGGAGACGCTATGGTTGCGCAGCGCTCAAGTGACGGGAGCGGCTCGATATGGCGCTTCAGACGATATGATGCTGCTTGTGTCGAATACCTTCGACTGTTCCGCTTGCGATACGGGAGATCGTTCCCAGTGAAACGTTATAGTCGGAAGCGATGGATTTCAGGGATCCCCCGGCGCGGCATCTTTTCCTGATATCCAGTTTCTGGTCGGGCGTGATACGGGCGGGATCTTGATTTCAGACTTCTAGAGATCTGATTGACGATTTTTGGGGTGGCGTTCGCTGGATTGCTACGCGCCCGCGTTGATCCGCTTCAGTCAGAGTCACAGGCAGCTGTCATACCATCTGGAAGAAGATGGCCTTGCCGGCTGGGCGCTACGTGAAGTGGCGCATTGCCGCTGGACCCAGGGCAGGGGCCTTTTGCGTCTGCCCGAGACACGTGTCGATTTCTTGTTACGATCGACGTTCTTTCGCTGGCTCCCGATTTCGAGCCGCGAGAAGAAGCGCCGATGGCAGAGGCTGTCTAGAGCCTCTGCCCGGCCATGGGGAGAAACAATCATTCTCCCCATGATGTTCCGGTTCAGGCGCTGGCAGCAGCAGTCAGCATGGTTGTCAGACGCTGGGCGAAGCTTGCGGCATCGGGCAGTGTCTCGCCATCCTGGATACGGGCCACGTCGAGCAGGACATGTGCGAAATCGGCGACGCTCTCACCCTTTTCCACGCGTGCTGCAAGATCGCGGATCAGCGGATGATGCGGGTTGATTTCCATGATCGGGGCCGAAGGCGGCATGCCCTGACCCGAACGGCGCATCAGGCGCTGCATCATCTGATCCGGGCCACCTTCGCTCGTGATCACCACGGCGCTCCCGACCAGACGCACTGTGCCACGCACATCCTTGACTTCATCCCCCAGTGCTTCCTTCAGCGCCGGGATCAGCTTGTCGAGATCTGCGGCCTCGCCCTCAGGCGTCGGAGCTTCGAACTTCTCCAGATCGCCATGGGCCTGATTGATGGATTTCAGCACCTTGTCTTCGTAGGAAGACAGACGATCGGGCCAGAAGCCGTCTACCTGATCCGACAGCAGCAGAACTTCGATGCCACGGGCACGGAAGCCTTCGAGCTGCGGCGAGGCGGCTAGCGCTTCTGCATTTTCACCCGTCAGGTAGTAGATGGCTTCCTGACCCGGTTTCATGCGTGACAGATAGCCATCGAGCGTGGTCGGATCGTCGGAAGCTGTCGAGCGGAAGCGCGACAGGGCCGCAAGCTCCTGACGGTGCTCGGAGTCTTCCCAGATGCCTTCCTTGATGATCGGGCCGAAATTCTCCCAGAACGTGCCGTAAGCATCGGCCTGTTCCGTATCCTTCGAGCGGTTCTTGATTTCGGTCAGTACGCGCTTGGTCACGGCCTTGCGGATGCGTTGCAGAACAGGGGTCGCCTGAAGCATTTCGCGAGAGACGTTCAGGGGCAGATCTTCTGTATCGACCACACCCTGTACGAAGCGCAGCCAGGCCGGCAGAAGCTCTGCTTCATCGGTGATGAACATGCGGCGCACATGCAGATGCACCTTGCTCTCGCGCGACTGCTCCATGAAATCGAACGGGCGCGCACCGGGGATGAACAGCAGTGCCGTGAATTCGGTCGTGCCTTCGGCATTCCAGTGCAGGGTTGCATAGGGCTCGTCGAACTGGTGAGCGACGTGGCGGTAGAACTCCGTGTACTGCTCGGGCGTGATGTCGGATTTCGACTTGCGCCAGAGAGCCGTACCCTCATTGGCCGATTTGTCTTCCTCGCCTTCGCGCAGGGTGATCGGCCAGGAGATATGATCGGCCCATTTGCGAATGATGGAGCGCAGACGCCAGGCATCAAGGAACTCATCGGCATCGGTTTTGATATGCAGGATGATGTCCGTGCCGGGCTGCTCACGCTCGGCCGGGGCGATCGTATAGGCCCCCTTGCCATCGGATGACCATTTCCAGGCCTGATCCGAACCGGGCTGGCGCGAAATCACATCGACCTTGTCGGCCACCATGAAGGCGGCGTAGAAGCCCACGCCGAACTGGCCGATGAGGCTGGGGCGGTCTTCGGGCTTGGCGCTGTTCAGCTTTTCACCGAAAGCGCGTGTGCCGGAACGGGCGATGGTGCCGAGATTGCTTGCCAGTTCTTCACGGCTCATGCCTGCGCCGTTATCGCTGATGGTCAGCAGGCGGGCATCCTTGTCGGGCGTGATGCGAATGGCAGCATCTGCGGGCAGCGCCTTGGCGGCATCGGTCAGGGCTTCGAAACGGCGTTTGTCCGAAGCATCTGCGGCATTGGCGACCAGCTCACGCAGGAAGATCTCGCGTTCGGAATAAAGGGCGTGAACGACAAGGTCGAGCAGACGCCCGACTTCAGCGCTGAATTCATGCTGTTCGGCGCCCTGGACCTGATCTTTTTCTGTATTCTCGGTCATGGAATTCCCTCAAGACTGTCATGGTGTCGTATCGACACCTATTTGAAGGAAGAAGTAGAAATCCCGTTTCCTTTTTTCAAGAGATGCAAGGGCATAAGGGGAGCACGCAGTCGCGTGTCAGGGGCGCCAGCACAAGCGATTGTGCCTCATCCGGCGTGACCCAGCGTGCCTCGGCGATTTCGGCGGCCACTGTTACGTCCCCCTGCCACAGGAGAGCGAAAAGTTCAGCCCTGACGATATGACCGGGCTCATTGGCTGCAGGAGCCTCGATCCGTTTGAGAAAGCGGCAGGAAGAGCTGGATGCGCGCACACCCAGCTCTTCCTCGATTTCGCGCAGGAGCGCGGCCTGCGGCGTCTCGCCCGGCTCGATCTTGCCGCCGGGCTGCATGAAGGCCTGCGTGTTGCGCTTGCGCACGAGCAGGATCCTGCCTGCCCCGTCATGCAACAGGGCAGCAGCAATAATGATGACAGACACAGCAGAAAATCAGCCCGTTATGCCCGGTGCATCATCGCACAGAATGGACAGGCGCCCATCGGGCAGGCGATGCGCCTTGAGGGCTTCATAGCCCGGTACCGTGGGGTGAGGAACATCCACTTCATGTGTGTGCGTGGCTGTAATGACCACGACGCTGGCCCCGGCGGCCTCGCCCGCCTTGATGCCGGCGGGAGCATCTTCGAACACCGCGCAGTTTTTTGCTTCGAACCCCAGTCGCTGCGCCCCCAGAAGGAAACAATCGGGGGCGGGTTTGCCGTTAGGGGCATCCTCTGCCGTGATCAGAACCTTGGGCATGGGCAGCCCGGCAGTCTGGATACGCTTGAGCGCCAACGGGCGTGAGGCCGATGTCACGATGGCCCAGCGATCTTCGGGCAGGCTGTTCAGAAAAGCCTTGGCTCCCGGAATGGGGTCGATGCCATGGGTATCCTCCAGCTCGCGGCTGGTAATCCAGTGCGCTTCGGCTACGGGATCGACACCCGGCAGCTTCTGGCGGCGTATGGTCTCGACAGTCTGCACGCCGTGAATGGTGGGCAGGAATTTGGCGACGTCGAGACCATGTTTTTGTGCCCATAGGGTCCAGACGCGCTCTGCTGCGATGATGGAGGTCAGAATCGTGCCGTCCATGTCGAACAGGAAGGCATCGAAGGCTTTACCGGGAAACAGATCGTGCTCGGCCAAGGGAGATCTCCGTCATGAAGCGGGGTGTGCAGGGTGGGAGACCCTGCATGACCTGTCCAACGCAGGCAAGCTGGTGCCGGATCAACCCGGCGTGTCGACGGCAAGGCGGCCCAGAGCGGGATCGTCGGTGAAGAAGCCGTCGAGACCCATGTCGAGATAGCGTTTGACCTCGGCGATCATGCCCTTCGGGTTGCGGGCGTTCAGAGGTCCGCCGTCGCGCAGTTCTCTCGGCAGGCAGTAATTTTCAGGGCGTGCCGTGTAGGAATGAACCAGAAGCCCGGCCTCATGCGCATCCGTGATCAGGGTGGTGGGCGTGCCCCATGACCTGTCGGATTTGCGCGGGATCAGATCGGTGTTCGAAGGGCCTATGACATCGGCAAAACGGCGTATGTCGCGTAGTCCTTCCGGCTTCATGAAATCGCCGAAGGTTCTGGCCTCACTCTTGCCTATCAGATCGGGCGGGGTCTGGCCAGGCTCGCCCATCAGGAACATGACACGCGCCTGCGGGTTGATGGCGCGTGTCCTGTCTCCGATCGCTTTCAGATTGGTCGTCTCGAACGACTGGAGTTCGAGCGGTGCCTGACGTGTGTATTCATGCGCTGCGATGGTGCGCAGAAAAGCGGTTTCAGGATCGAGACCGAGGCTGTGGAAATGGGTGGAATTCTTGATCTCGGGAATGAGCCCGAACACCTTGCCGCGCGCTGCGGACTCAGCGGCAACGAAATCGATCACCTCTTCGAACGTCGGCACATCGAAATGACCGTCGTAACGCGTGTTGTGCGGTCGAAGCTGCGGCAGGCGCTCTTTCGCCCTCAGGGTCTTGAGTTCGGCAAGCGTGAAATCGGTCGTGAACCAGCCGGTTTCCTTCTGGCCATCGATGGTCAGGCTGCGCCTGCGCGCGGCAAATTCAGGGCGTGACGCCACATCGGTCGTATCGGCAATATTGCTTTCATGACGCACGATCAGCACGCCGTCCTTGGTCATGACCAGATCGGGCTCGATATAGTCGGCACCGTCTTCCAACGCCTTGGCGTAAGAGGCGAGAGTGTGCTCGGGCCGCAGGGCAGACGCGCCGCGATGGGCGAAAACGAGCGGCTTCGGTGCCAGCGAGGGCGCTGCAAAAGACCGGCAGGCAAGAGCGGGCACGCAGATACCGGCCATGGCAAGAGTGAGAGCGTGACGACGTGACAGCAAATCGAACCTCCTCAGGCCCGCTCCCGCCGGAATGACGGCCGGAAGGAGGCGCTGCAAAAAGAAAGGCGAGGCGGCCCGACGGGAGCGGGCTGCCTCCATTCGGTATCTGATCAGATTACCAGTTGGCGCTCAGCGTCAGGAAATACATGCGCGGTGCGATGGGATAGGCTGTGAACTGGCCTGAGGTCTGCGTGGTGCTGACCGTGGACCAGCCGCGCGTATTGGTCAGGTTGGTGATATTTCCCTGAACGCGCAAGGCCGGAATATGGGGAATGCCATGAATGGTGTAGCCCGCATTCATGCTGAACTGTGCGGTGGGCGAGGCCCAGAGATCGTTGGTGTAGGTGGTGTAGCGCTTGCCCATGACATCGCCGATGAACTGGCCGTAGAAATTGCCCCAGTTCGTGGTGGCGACGAATTTCTCGGTCCAGTCCGGCTGACCCGCCACATTGCGGCCTGCGATGCGGATGGTGGACGTGCCGGAGCTGTAATTGTCGTTATAGACCGACTTGTTATAGCTGAGCCCGTTATAGATCGAGAAATGCGGGCCGAACTGCGCGGTGAAGGAGAAATCCATACCGTCTGTCGTGACTGAGCCCACATTGGCGAGTGTCGTGGCCGAACCGATGATCGAGGACAGCGATTGCGTGGTGGCGATGGCGACCAGACGGTTCGAGAAATGCACATGGTAGTATTCGGCCTGTGCCGAGATATCGGTCAGCGGGCCAAGATTGACATGGTGATGGGTGCGCAGCCCGGTTTCATAGGTCCATGACGTTTCGACCTTGCCGTGCTTCTTGAAATCCTCGAAAGCCGCCTGACTTGTGGCGCCCCAGGGTGTGGCATTGCCATAGCCCGCATCCTGATAGGAGCGCATGTTTTCCTGGATATTGGCGAACCACTGCTCGTTGGGCGTGATGTTCCACAAGGCGCCGAAAGACGGCAGGAACGGTTTGACGGCCGCAATAGTGCCCCCCGGCACGGTCACCGCTGTTGCGGGCGAGAGTGAGCCCGGTTTGCCAGCAACCGGCAGCGTGCCATTGGTATAGACCAGCTCGGATTTGAAACCTGCGGAGAGGGTGAAGTTTTTCGAGACCTTCCAGCTGTCCTGCAGATGGGTCATGAAAGTGTTGGTGTAGAAATAGTTGGTGTACTGCTTGATCAGCGCATCCTGCTGGCGATCATAGGGTGTGGTCGGGTTGTTGGCATCCAGCGGATACCAGCGACGGGCCTGCGTGTTGTTGTTGCGCTCGTACCAGCCCCCGACCTCAAGGTCGTGATGGCCCAGCTTGTAGCGCAGGGTGGTGAGCAGACCGCCGCGATTATCCCAGTATTCGGTCGTGCGTGTGGCATAGCCCGAGCCACCGAACACGTTGCTGAGCTGGCTTGAGCTCTGATTGGGGAAATAGGCGCCGAACAGCGTGGGCAGGCCCGCTGCCGTGATCGGGCCGGCCACCACACCCTCACCGAGATTATGGTGATAATAGAGCTTGTTGTCCCAATGCAGGTTGCTGCTGAAATCGTGCTGCCAGCCCAGATAGGTCAGAAAATCCTGACGCTGGGCGGCGGAATAGTAGTTGCGGTAATTCAGCCCGGCATTCTTGTAGGCCGCCGAATTCAGATAGGATTTGGCATAGTTGAAATCAGGGTAGGTGAAGGGGCGCACATAGGTGCCATAGCCGTTGGGCAGCACAATACCGTCTTCATTCGGCTCGACCTTGTCGGACCAGTCGAAGAAATAGGTGATCTTGTCCTTGCTGCCCTTGTGGACGAATTTGGCGTTGACCTGATTGCCGCCCTGATGACCGGCAAAGTCCCAGGCGCGGGCATCCTGTCGCGCCCATGAAATATAGGCCGTGTTGCCGTTGCCGAAATTGCCGGTATCGAATCGGGCAAAGGTGCGGAAAGTCGAGAAGCTGCCGAAGGTCTGGTCGAGCTGACCGCCCATTTCCTGCTTGGGGTCGAGCGAGGAGAACAGCAGTGTGCCGCCCAGATTCGAGGTCGAGGCCGTGCCGAGCGCACCGGAACCGGTTGCTACGGTAGCATTGCCCACGTTTTCGCTGATTACCGCGCGCTGGGGCGAGAGGCCGTTGTAATTGCCATAGGCCTGATCGCCCAGAGGAATGCCATCGAGCGTATAGCCGAGCTGGTTCTGGTTGAAGCCGTGGATGAACAGTGAGGAATTCTGTTCGTTATTGCCCCAGGGGTCGGCATTGTTGAACACGACGCCCGGCAGGATCTGCAGTGCCTTGAGCGGGCTGACACCGGGCAGGATGCGCTGGAGCTGTGTGTGGCCGACACTCTGCTCGGAACGCGTGCGACGCGCCGTGGCGATAACTTCTTCTGCCGGCGCGGTTGAAACCAGCGCCCTGGCTTTGCGCGCGCTGTGCTGCGCATGAGCCTGCGAGGCAGGAGCCGCATTCTGGTGGACGGGAAGCTTTGTATCTGCAGCCTGAGCATAACCGCTCAGCAGGGCCAGGGGGGAACAGAAGAGAGACAGCGTAAGGAGATGGCGCTGCTGGCGAAGCTTCATTTGTGAATTTTCCTTTAAGGCGGCTCGGTCGCGGCGCACCCTATGCGGAGAGTTCGTTACGGTGTGTGAAGCTTCGGTGATTTGCGGATTACAGAACGATGACTCGCGAGAAAGGTCGAAAACCGGTTCATGAACGCAAAAGGGCTGCCCGATAACGGGCAGCCCTTTCGTTCCGATCGTCCCGGGGAGGGGAAATCAGAAGCGGTATTCGATACCGGCGCCGACAACTGTCGGGTCGAGAGAGTCATGAGCCTTGATGAAGGCGCCCGACCCACGATCGTTCGCCCAGGCATGCATGCGCATGAACATCTGCTTGGCATCGACGTTGAAGAACCAGTTGCCGACCAGCTGATAGTCGAAGCCGACATTGACCGACGGACCGCCTGTCACGCCAACGTTGAGCTTCTGCACCAGACCGCCAGCGGGGGACACGTTGTGGAACCAGGCGAGTGTCGCGCCCACGCCCACATACGGGTTGAAGCGCTTGTGCGGACGGAAATGCCAGGCCAGCGTGATGGTGGGCGGAAGAACCCAGGCGCTGCCGACATCGATGCCGCCCAGCGGTGTGTCCTTGGCGGCCACTTCATGACGCGTGCTGGCTGCGATCAGGTCGATCGAGACGTTGTCCGTGAAGAAATACTCGAACGTCAGTTCCGGCATGACCTGGTTGGTCGTCTTGACGCGGCCGGGGATGGCGGCGCCGTTCAGCCAGAGCTTGCTGTCGCGATCCTGGGGGATAACGCCGAGAGCGGACAGGCGGATGATGAAGTCACCCTTGCCGAGGCCGATCTTCGTGGTGGAGCAGGTCTTGAACAGACCGCATTCGTCGCTGGAGGAAGAGCGCGGTGCGGCCATCGCCTGGGCCTGGGGCGCCAGCACCATGTTCGTGGTGACCGGAGCGTTGACGACGGGGGTCGTCTGAGCCTGGGCACCCGGTGCAGCGACGGCGGCTGCAACAAAACCGGTCAGAAGAGCGGTGGAAACTTTGAAAGAGGTCTTCATCAACGTCATCCGTGATTAAACAGTGACGTTCTCTCACCATGCGTTATGATGCCGTGCCTTGATCCATGTCAAAGCCGCTACAACGTGGATAATGACCGTGGGGAATTGGCAACAGTATATGACGTAATGTTAACAAAACAAGAATAAGAATGAAATTCGAGGGTCTTAGTCACGATGGATGTGCAGACGAGAGACAGTATCAGCACACTCGGACCCTGCGGCAGTTCTGGGCTGTGTGTCCACTGCGAGGCACGATCACGGAGCATATGTTCGGTAATCGATCCGGAGCAGATGGTACGACTCGCGCAATACTCTCACCGCATTGCGGTCGCGCCAGGAAAAACCTTCATACAGGAAGGTGAGCCAGCCAATGATTTCTTCATTGTCACGGCAGGTCACGTAAAGCTTTTCACCCTCATGCCCGACGGCAGACGCCAGATCACGGGGTTTGGGCAGGCGGGTGATTTTCTGGGGCTTGCGAGCGGGACAACCTATGCGTTCAGCGCCGAGGCGCTTGGCCCGCTCTCCCTTTGTCGTTTTTCGCGTACCGGCCTTGGTGCACTGCGCCGGGAGTTTCCGGCACTCGAACTGCGCCTGATGGAAGAAGCCTCACGCGAGCTCGTTCAGGCGCAACGCCGCATGCTTCTGCTGGGGCGAAAGACCGCGCGCGAACGTCTGGCCAGCTTTCTGCTGGAGCAGCATTACCGCTCGCCAACAAAGGCGGTTGCCATTCATCTTCCGATGACTCGCACGGGGATTGCGGATTATCTCGGACTGACGATCGAGACCGTCAGCCGCACGATGAATGCATTGCAGCGCGAGAAGCTGATCACGATTACACAGGTCACGCATATCACCCTGCTCAACCTGCCTGCACTTGAGATTCTGTCACGCGGCGGGTGAGGGGAGAATACCCCGATGGACCGGTCCAATTGATGCCTTGACGTAGCCATGATGACGCGGGAGAGAGAACCCTTTCCCGCATAGAGCCTCATCCTTCAGGAGCGACAGATCATGGACCGTTTCATCATACGTGGCGGCAGGCGTCTTGAAGGCGAGATCGTGATTGGCGGCGCCAAGAATGCCGGTCTCAAACTCATGGTTGCGGGGCTTCTGACGTCCGAGCGTCTCATTCTTTCCAACGTACCCAAAATTGCCGACATCGAGACCATGCAGGTGCTGCTGCGCCAGCATGGTATTGCCGTCGAGCCGGTAGATGCCGAGGGACGGACGCTGTCGATCGGCGGTCCGATCACCTCTGTCGAGGCGCCTTACGATATCGTCTCGAAAATGCGCGCCTCGATTCTGGTGCTCGGTCCGCTACTTGCCCGTGCGCATGAGGCTCGTGTGTCGCTGCCTGGCGGATGTGCCATCGGCACCCGCCCTGTCGATTTGCATCTGAAGGGGCTTGAGACGCTTGGCGCGACCATTCGTCTGGAGAACGGCTATATCAATGCCAGCGCGCCAGGCGGTCTGGTGGGCGATCGGATTCTTCTGCCTTTTGCCTCTGTCGGCGCGACTGAAAACCTGCTCATGGCAGCGACCCTTGCCAAGGGACGCACGGAGATCGTCAATGCGGCGCGTGAGCCCGAGATCGGCGATCTGGTGGAATGTCTCAACCGCATGGGCGCGCGCATCAGCGGCGCCGGCACGGGTACGCTCGTTATCGATGGCGTCGAGGCGCTGTCAGGCGCACAGCATGCAATCATGGCCGATCGTATCGAATGCGGTACCTATGCCTGTGCAGCCGGTATCACCGGCGGTGATCTGCGTCTGATCGGCGGTCGTATACGCGATCTCGGGGCCGTGGTGCGCACGCTTGAGGAAGCGGGGGTCGAGGTGCTGGAAGAGGAAAATGCCATTCGTGTACGCCGCACGGGCGCGCTGAAAGGTGTGGATATCATGACCGAGCCCTATCCCGGCTTCCCGACCGATATGCAGGCCCAGTTCATGGCCATGCTGGCCGTAGCCGAAGGCGCCTCGATGGTAACCGAAACGATTTTCGAAAACCGTTTCATGCATGTGCCAGAGCTCAATCGTATGGGTGCGCGCATCAATGTTCATGGCTCTTCCGCTATCATCCGCGGCGTGGACCATCTCTCCGGTGCGCCTGTCATGGCGACCGATCTGCGCGCGTCGTTCTCTCTGATCCTTGCGGGTCTGGGCGCACAGGGTGAGACGTCACTCAGCCGTATCTATCATCTTGATCGCGGTTATGAGGCCGTGGACCGCAAGCTTTCTGCGGTCGGCGCAGATATCGAGCGTATCCACGACTGATCGGGACATTGGGATGCTTCCAGAGGATCACGGTCCTCCGGAAGTCTGCTTATGTGAAGTCCGCTTATGTATTGAGTGAAAGGGGCGAGCCCTTTTGCATGGGGCGGGACAGCGCCCCCTTATGCGCTTTCCCACCCGGTCGGAGCGCTCAACACTCCTTAATGGCTTCTGCCGTGCGCAGGCTGAGCGCCATGATGGCCAGAGCCGGATTTGCAGCGGTCGCACTTGGGAAGACCGAGTGATCGCAGATCCACAGATTGTCGATGTCATGGCTGCGACCGAACGGATCGACGACCGAGTGATCAGGGTCGGTCCCCATGCGGCAGGTGCCAATCATATGGGCAGCGCGATCCATGGCCCAGATGTCCTTCGCGCCGGCGGCTTCCCAGATTGCCGTCATGGTGCGCGCCATGTGCTCATGCATGGCCTGCTCGTTGGGACCGTAGCTGAACGTGATCTTGGGCTTCGGCACGCCTGCACGACCCGGTTCGTCGGATAACGTGACGAGATTGTCGTCATTGGGCAGGCAGTCGCCATGCGCGCCGAGACCGGCCATATAGTTGTAACCGCGCAGATAGCGCGTCAGTTCCTCACCCCACAGACCGCGCCCGCGCGCAACGCCGGTGGCCCATGTCAGGGGCATCATGCCAAGAGACTGGATAAGATAGCCGCCTGCAAAATCGGCATCTTTTGGGCGCATCATGTCTTCGGTGATGGTCAGTGAGGGGTAACCCTTGTTGGGTCGGATGATTTCGTCGAATGTGCCCCAGACCTGCGTCGAAATATGGGCCATGTAGTTGCGCCCGACCTGGCCGCTGCGATTGGCCAGACCCGTATGCAGAAGCAGACGGGCTGTTTCCACGGCACCGGCGGAGAGGACGAGCGTGGCGCATTTCTGAACCCGGTCTTCATTGCCCTCGCGATAGACGACGCCGGTTACACGTCCAGAGGAATCGCGCTCGATTCCGTGGACGAAGCAGTTGGGCCGTATTTCCGCGCCTGCTGCGATAGCCCGCGGCAGGTATGTTACATCCGTGCCCGACTTTGCGCCGTTGCGGCACCCCTGATGACAGGCGCCGCACCCGGTACAGGCCTTGCGGTCTCCCCAGTCGCGCGTGATCAGGGCCGTCGGGCCATCGGCATTGCGTATGCCCAGTGCGTTGCATCCGCGCGCCATGATCTGGGCCGCTCCGTTGCGCTGCGGCGGCGGATAGGCATAGCGGCGCTCGGGATCCCACGGATAGTTTTCCGGCCCTGATACGCCGATTTCGTGTTCGACGCGTTCGATAAAGGGACGGATCGTTTCGAAACCGAAGGGCCAGTCGACCCCCTTGCCGGTCTCGCTATGCAGCTTCATGTCACGTGCATCGATACGTGGCATGAAAGCCCCGAAATGCAGCATGGAGCCACCCACACCCGTACCACTGTTATTGCCACCGAAGGCCATGGGGTTGGCGCCGCCGGAAAGGCGTTCCTCCAGCCAGTAGATTTCCGAGGCAGTCGCTTCATCGGGCGTGTGCTGTTTGGGCTCGAAATGCGGTCCGGCTTCGAGCGCGACGACTTTCATGCCCGACCGGGCCAGTTCCGCCAGAAGCGGGGCGCCACCGGCACCTGTACCAATCACAACGACGTCGACAACTTCGTTATCGGCAAAACGACGGGTTTTCATAGCGCACCCCCTTTTTCTCTGGGTTCCCAGTCTTCCTCGACACCTTCTCCCATTTCGGAGAAGCCTTGGAAGAACCCGTCGCCACCATTGAAAACGGCGTCGATCCCGAGCTGCGCCTGCACTGCAGGATGGGAGATGAAGATCTGGACGCAGTCGGCACGCAGATCGGCAAACCATGCACGCATCTGCGTGGCATCCAGCCTGTCCGTCGCGAGTGCACCTTCGGCTATGGAATGAACAAGGTTATCCTGTGTCGCGGCATCCAGAGCGGCGAAGGATTTGCCTTGCGTGGAGCGCGCGTGATCGTCGAGGCCGATCAGGGCCCACTCATAAGCTTCGCGGTCAGGGGGAAGGGTTGCGAAGCGCCAGCCATCTCCTGCCGTTCCCAATCGGGCATCGATACGGGCGGCCAGATTGATGCTGGCATCGTTCAGTACGGCTTTCTGCGGCAGGACACGTGCGGTCAGTGCGCCAAGTGTCTCATAGGCAGAACCGGACAGAATGCGTGGCGTGTAATCGGCATCACTGGTCTGGGCACGTTCTTCCATGATCTGGCGCGTGCGGCCCGAAATACGATCCGAATCCAGCAGAGCCAGATAATCCGGGTCTATGGCGGGGGGGAGAGATGTCTGGCTCATGGTGCGTTCCCAAAACCGTGATGACGCTTTTAACATGCCCGACATGGGTAAAGTTTCAGAGCGCTACGCCCGTCAAGTTGTTGAGAATGCTTCTCAAAAATGCATTCCCGATGCAGTGTCGAGTCGCGCGGGAGCGGTCGGGTTGCCGGTATGAAAACGCTGCTGCAGGGCGCGGTCCGACCTCCCGGCGAGAGACATATCCCTTGAATCTGGCTGCGATTGAGCTGTTTCCGGAAGGACGGTCGTTCAGTGCGGGGCATGAGGCAAAGCCTCATGACCTCGGTGATATCAGAGACGCGGTGTCGTGACGCCAAGCTGTTTCATGTATTTGCCTGCGCGATCGGCATAGCTTGTCTCGCAGGGCGAGGCGCCCTGGAAAAACAGGAACTGGCAGATGCCTTCATTGGCATAGATGCGTGCAGGCAGTTTTGTGGTGTTGCTGATCTCGATGGTGACCTGACCTTCCCATTCCGGTTCGAGAGGGGTCACGTTCACGATAATGCCGCAGCGGGCATAGGTGGATTTGCCGAGACAGACCACGAGCACATCGCGAGGGATACGGAAATACTCGACCGTATGTGCGAGGGCGAAGCTGTTGGGCGGAATGGTGATATCGCCGGTGCGGGTGACGAAGCTGTTGGCGGCAAAATGCTTGGGGTCCACCACCGCATTGTCGACATCGGTGAAGATCTTGAAATCCTCACCCACACGGGCGTCGTATCCATAGGACGACAGGCCGTAGGAAATCACGCCTTCGCGTTTCTGGGCTTCGACGAAGGGCTCGATCATGCCCTTTTCCTGAGCCATCTGACGGATCCAGCTATCTGGCATGATGGGCATGGCGTGACTTCCGGTATGTGAACGATAAAAGGGTTTGCAGGTCTAGCCGCGACGGCATGTCTCTGCAAACCCGCAGGACGGGTTCAGGCGATATGGGTCAGGAATACGACCTTGGAGCCACCGCCCTCGACCAGGGTCTTGATGGCATTGTTGAACACCTTGCCGTGCTCCATGCCCATATGGGCCTTGAAGGCATCGTCGTCGCGATAGGTTTCTTCCACGTGGAAAAAGTCGGGGTCTTCCTCAAGCGTGTAGACCACGAAACGCTCATTGCCGGGTTCGCTGCGCACGTCATCGGCGAGCGCCGTGAGGAGACGGGCGAGTTCATCGCGCTTGCCGGGCAGGGCGCGCATGGTGGCGTAAAGTACCTTGGACATGGGTATTCCTTTCAGGGCGTAGATGTCTCGGCAGGCGTGACGGGCATGTCCTGATCTTCAGGCGCCTTGACGGCACGATTGCGTACCTGCGCCTTGCGACGCAGAAGATTGGCACGCAGGGCTGCGGCCTCGCGCGCCAGACGCTTTTCCAGATCGGCCTGGGCCTTTTCGGTCAGGGTCGGTACCGGGCGTGCAGGAAGGGTCATGAGAAGGAAGTCCTAAACTGGTCCGACAGATCGCTACCGAGCAGCTCATCATAGACAGCAAGCGTTGCCGACTGCATCTGCCGGGTGGTGTAGTTTTCTGCAATGTGATGACGCGCCGTTTCTGCCAGCAGGGTGCGCGCGCCCTCGGACAGGGTAAGGATCTGCAAAAGGGCATCGGCCAGCGCAGCCGTATCGTCGGGTGGCACGAGAAGACCGGTGCGATAGGGCAGGACTGTTTCCATGGCGCCGCCCTGGGCCGTCACGACAACGGGTCGCCCCATGGCCTGCGCCTCGATCACCACGCGCCCGAAAGGTTCAGGGCGCAGGGAGGGAACTGCCACGACATCGGCCAGCGCATAGGCGGCAGGCATGTCCTGACAGAGCCCTGCAAAACGCAGTCGTTCCGAAAGACCGAGACGGGCAGCGGTTGCGGCGATCTCCTTGACGTATTCGTCTTCGGGGTCCGCCGGGCCGACCAGTACGGCGAGCCATGCACCGGGTAAAAGAGCCTGCAGCTGTGCCATGGCACGAAGAAGGAAAAGCTGGCCCTTCCAGCGCGTCAACCGACCGGGCAGGAGAATGACAGGTGTACCGGGAGGAACCTGCCATTTTTCGGCGAGGGCCTGCATGCGCGCGCCATTGACGAGGGCCGGCTCGAAACGGCTCATATCGGCCCCGCGCGGGATCAGGCGCAGCCTGTCATCGCCAACACGGTAATCGTTGCGCAGGCGCGTTGCGATATAGGCGCTTATGGCGATGACGCGTGCACCGCGCGCCAGAACCGAATTGTACCGTTTCTTGCCCGGAAATCCGGCATTGTGGACGCCATGCCACGTTGTGACCAGCGGTATGCCGGTGCGTTTCGTGGCGCGCCAGGCTGCCCATGCTGGCGCGCGCGAGCGGGCATGAACGAGATCGATCCTCTCATCGCGTATCAGCTGCGAGAGGATGCGTGCATGACGCATGATCGAGAAAGGCGATTTCTGTCCGAGAGGCAGCTCGATATGGCGTGCGCCAACCGACAGGAGGCGTGGAACCAGGGCGCCGCTGGCACTGGCCACCACGGCACGACCGCCTGCAGCGACGATCGCCTCGGCCATTTCGACCGTCCCCTGTTCGATCCCGCCCGTGCCGAGGGCCGGAAGAACCTGAAGAATATGGGGACAGCGGCGTGACATGAATTGCGGGTAGCATGAAGCGTGTCCCGCCGGGAGAGGAAAGAGAAGTCCATACTCAAAAAACCCATAAACCGGGTTTGTGTGCGTCTGCGAAACAGAATAGCGGGCTTTCGGGCCACTGCTGTCGCGATCCGCGGTTTGCGCTTAATGCGTCATCCGGATCGGATCACAGAACGCAGATCATGAGCGGGATCCGAAACAGGATCGGGGGCCGCGTCGAGAACAGGAGTGGAAACAGAGAAGGCCGGGGGAGGGTCCCCCGGCCTTCTTGCTGCGTATCGATCGTCAGACGACTGTCAGACCACCGTTTCAGGGCAGTGCGGCTTAATGCTTTGCCTCGTCGGGCAGGGCATAGACCACGAGCTGATCTGTAACGGGCGTCATCATGAAGTGATGGCCACCGGCCATGATGGCGACATACTGCTTGCCGTTGACTTCATAGGTCATCGGGTTGGCCTGACCGCCACCGGGGAGCACGTCGGACCACACGTCCTTGCCGGTCTTGATGTCGATGGCGCGGATCTGGTTGTCGGTTGCGGCTGCCACAAAGACGAGACCGCCCTTGGTGATGACCGAGCCACCGTTATTTGGCGTACCGATATTGAGCGGCAGGCCGGTTGGCATGTTCCAGGGACCATTCGCGCGAGCCGTGCCGAGGGGGCGCGACCACAGGACCTTCTTGGTCTTGATGTCGATGGCCTCGATCATGCCGTAAGGCGGCTTGTTGCACATCATGCCCGTGTATTCGTTCCAGAACGGGGTCACGACAATGCCGTAAGGCGTGTCGGCCTGCGCACCGTTGCCTTCTGCACCACCGCCAGCCGGGTTATAGGTGGGGTTGTCGATTGGCTTCAGGCCCAGCGCATCAGCCTTCTTGCGGGTGATGAGCTGATCGTACATCGGGGTGGAGTTCCAGTTGGCAATGACAATGCCCGATTCCGGGTCATAGGCCATGCTGCCCCAGTCGCTGCCACCGTTATAGCCGGGATATTCGATATTCGGCTTGTCGAGTGCAGGCGGGGTGAACTCACCGACATAACGTGCCTTGCGATACTTGATGCGGCAGAAAAGCTGGTCGATGGGCGACATGCCCCACATGTCGCTTTCCTTCAGATCGGGGAAAGCAAGACGCGGGAAAGCGGTCGACCAGGGCTGGGTCGGGCTGCGCGGATCGTCAGCCATGGTGCTGGCAGGCGCAGGTTTTTCGACGACCGGGAATTCCGGAAGCGGCTTGCCGGTAGCGCGATCGAGCACGAAGGTCTGACCACGCTTCGTGGGGACGAGCAGGGCCGGCGTGACCGAACCGTCAGCATGACGATAGTCGAATTTCGTGGCCTGAGAGCCGATATCGTAGTCCCAGACGTCCTTGTGCGCCGTCTGGAAGACCCAGCGCGGCTCGCCCGTCTTGACGTCGAGTGCGACGATGGAGGACGAAACGGCGTTCTCCTTGTCGGTACGCATGGCACTGTAATAATCGGCAGCGGAGTTGCCGGTCGGGACATAAACGAGGCCGAGCTCGTTATCGCCCGTCATGGCGGCCCAGGAATTCGGTGTGCCTCGGCTGTAGAATTTGCCGGGCTCGGGCTGGTGATGGTCGTCGGGGTTATTGACGTCCCAGGCCCAGACGAATTTGCCGCTTTCGGCATCGTAGCCGCGGATCACGCCCGAAGGGGCCCAGCGACGCTGTCCGTCGAGGACTTCATGATTGACGACGACGATACCGTTGATGACCGGCGGCGGGGTGGTCATGGACACGAAGCCCGGTACGGATTCGCCCATGCCCTGCATCAGGTTGACCTGACCGCCAAAGCCGAAGCCCTCGCACAGCTTGCCCGTCTCGGCATCGACCTGGATCAGGCGCATGTCGAGCGTGGCTTCCATAATGCGGTTATGGCAGGGCTGCCCCTCAGGAACGGTCGAGGAGGTGTAATAGGTCACGCCCTTGCACGCAGCGGTGTAGGGGATCGACTGGTATTTCACCCCGGCGTCATGACGCCAGATTTCCTTGCCTGTCGCGGCATCGATACGCATCATGTCGTTCATGGCCGAACACATGTAGAGCGAATTGCCGACCTTGATGGGGGTGGTTTCAGCCGCCCATTTATTGGCCTGACCCGGACCCGGCTTGCTGCCCGTGTGATAGACGAAGGCGCGCTTGAGCTTGCCGACATTTTCCGGTGTCAGCTGTTCCAGTGGCGAATAGCGCGTCTGGTTGGAGTCGCGACCATAGGCAGGCCAGTCCTCGCGTGCTGGTGTGCCATCGATCTGGGGCACGGCAGCGGGAACGTCGGCAATCCCGATTTCGGAAATATCGGGCAGGTTTGCGGCATTTACGCCTGGGGCCTGCGGGGCGGAAGGCGGCGGACCGCCAAAGCGGCCGGCACCGGCGTTATGGGCCTCGCTGACGGGCGTGTTGTCTTCGCCGGGTGTCGAGGTCGAGGGCGGGATCTGGGCAAAAGCCACCGTCGCCGAAATCATGCCACCCAGAATGGTGGCGGTCATGAGAGCTGGTTTACGCATCAGACGGCTCCGCGGGAAACTGGACGAACCGTATCCTGACGACGCAGGACAGGCAGGCTGAGCACGACAAGAATGGCAATCAGCGTCGGGCCGAAAAGGCGCGGCAGCCAGCCCCACCAGTCGAAGCCGCATTCTGCAATGGTCCAGACCAGCGTGCCGGCCCATGCGAGCAGGAAAAGATACCCGCCGAGCAGACGGCCCATGGCCATGAAAAGGCCGGATGCCAGCAGAACGATGCCGCAGATCAGGTAATAGGCAGAGCCGCCGAGGCTCAGCAGATAACCGCCACCGCCAACAAAAATCAGCCCGAACAGGACGATCAGTATGGCGAGCGCCAAAGTTGCCCAGTCGCCAGCGCGTCTGGGTCTGGTACGAGACGTCATGAAACCTCCTTGAGACAAGCTGCGGACACTATCCTGAAGGCAAACAGAACAGGGCAACACATATCGGTGAAAACCATGATACGTTCGGTGAGATGACGGGTTTTGCGGTTCAGGAACGTCGTCTGACGGTTTGCGGCCACGTGTGTCTCAGGTGCAATTTCGGGCCGATGCAGCCGGAGCATTCTGTCTGGATCCCGACCTGTCCCGCAAGGCTTTGACCACGGATTGCACTGTCGCGAGAATAGTCTCGCGAAGCCATCGGTGAACCGGGTCATTATCCAGCCTCGGATGCCATGCCTGAAAACTGACGAGATCGGGCAGTGGAAACGGAAAGGCGAAGGCGCGGGCCCCGATAGCCTCGAGTGGCAGGCGCCGAATGATGATTTCTGGCAGGGGCAGGATCATGTTCGTTTCGCGCATGGTCTCGATCATGGCGTAATCGCTGGGGACGACAAGTGCGATACGCCTCTCCAGACCGTATTTCTCGGCAAGGATTGCATCGATCGGCCCATGAGCACGGCCCTTGCGGGAGGTAGTGATGTGATCGTAGGCGACCAGCGTCTCGGGGGTGATTTCCTGATCGAGGATCGGGTGTCCTGCGCGGACTACGGCCTCGAACCGGGTCTGGAACAGGGTTTGCTTCTTGATCTCGGGCAGCAGGTCTTCGGTGGCACCGATATAGAGGTCGATCGTGCCACGCCTGAGCGCGTCTCCGATTGAATCCTCTGTCTCGGGTGAGAAAACGAGCTGGCAGCGCGGGCAGGACTCCCTGAGTTTCTCGGCGATGGCGCTGCCGAAAGCCCCAATAAAAAGGTCGCGCGCGCGGATCGTGAAATGCGGGGCGATCTGCGACAGATCCAGCTGAGCGCGTGCGCTGACAAGTGCTTCTGCTTCGGCCAGAACTGTTTGCACTCTGCCTAGTAGATCGGCGGCGAAGGGCGTTGGAACCAGTTGTCTGCCGGAGAGTACCAGCAAGGGATCTCCGAAAAGGGTGCGCAGTGAGGCGAGGTGGCGGCTTGCGGCGGCTTCGCTCACCCTGAGTCTTCTGGCGGCGCGCGTAACGCTTTCCTCCTCCAGCAGAACCTGAAGCCAGCGGAGATGATCGAGCGAATAACCGCGTTTGGCAGGCAGGTTTCTGGTCACGGGGGCCGACCCTCCAGGGATTGCATGGAATGAAAAGGATCTGCCTGATCCTTACGCTAACTGGAAGGATTCTTTTCACGGATTAAGGGTTATTGAGGCTGGGGGGCGAGGCTAGAGACCGGGCGGAGAGGATGTCGCCCCATGATTGCACCCAAGAAGCAGGATTCAAGGATCCTGCCACCTATGGCGGCCACGCCCCCCTTCGGGTTCAGAACGATCATCGGGTGTCTGGGCATGTTGCTGGCCGTGCATGTCGCGGGGTTCAATGAACATGTTACAGAGCTTGGCCTGCCCGATCTTCGCGGCGCCATGCATCTTGGTCACGACGAAGGCGCATGGTTCATCTCGATCTACGAGGCCTTCAATATTGCGGCGATGGCCTTCACGCCGTGGTTCTACATCACATTCTCGATCTACCGCTTTGCGCTGTTCATGACGGCAGCGCTGGCCCTGTTGTCCCTGCCGTTGCCGTTCATGACCGATATGGTCCCGATCGGTATTCTTCGTGCCATGCAGGGGCTTAGCGCCGGGTGTCTTCCGCCCATCCTCATGACCGTCATGCTCAAATATCTCCCGCCGCCGCTCAAGGTCTTCGGCATCGGCGGTTACGCCATGAGTGCGACCTTCGGCCCCAATCTGGGTATGCCTTTCGAAGCCCTGCTCTTCGAACGGTTCGGCTGGCACTGGCTCTACTGGGAGGTGTTACCGCTCGGTGCGGTCGCGCTCGCCATGATCGCCTGGGGATTGCCGCAGGACCCCTTCCAGCTTTCGCGTTTTCGCAGCTTCAACTGGCGCGGATTTCTGATCGGCGCGCCCTCCATCCTGTGCGTCGTGACGGTTCTCTATCAGGGGGACCGGCTCGACTGGTTCCGCTCACCTCTCATCACCCATCTGACATTCTGGGGTGGGGCGTTCTTCCTCGGGTTTCTGATCCATGAATGGCATCACCATAGCCCGTTCTTCCGGCTGCAATACTGGAAGAGCCGCAATATCACGATGTCCCTGCTGTCACTCGTGGCGGTACTGATCGTCTGTGCCCTGATGAATGAAGTCACGACGACGTTTCTTGAGGAGATCAAGGGATATCGCCCCATTCAGGCCGCTCCAGTTTCCCTGACCGTGGCTCTGCCCCAGCTTGTCGTGCTGCCGTTGGTTGCCGCGCTGTGCAACATACGTCGGGTCGATTGCCGGTGGGTGCTCGGGATCGGTATGGCGCTTCTCGGATTTTCCGCCTGGCTTGGACTAGGCCTGACATCCGAATGGGTGCGCGACAATTTCTATGTCATTCAGGCGCTTCAGATCTTCGGTCAGCCCATGGTGGTCATTCCGGTTCTGATGTTGGCCACTCTGGCGCTTGGCCCGAGCGACGGCCCCTTTATTTCGGGCATGGTCAACATGCTCAAGGGCATGGCCAATGCTCTCGCATTCGCCCTGTTCTCGACCCTGCTGCGCCGCCGCGAGCACTATCATTCGACCATGCTGCTGGATCATCCTCACATGACGCAGGGCTTCGACGGGGCCGATGCGCTGCACAGCTTGCATGAAATGCTGTCAGCGCAGGCGCTGGTGCTCTCCCTGGTCGATATCCTGCTCGTGGTGGTCGTGATCTGCGCCGTTTTCGTGGTGCTGACAGCCGTGCTTCCCGGTCGCGTCTATCCCCCCGGGAAAGCACCCTCCAGTCCCAAGCCCGCGCAGCCTGCCGCATCTGCACGGCAGCCCGAAAACTCCCCTCTCGCAATACAGTAACGGAAATCTCCTCATGGCTTACAAGAAACCGCTCCTGTTTGCGGGATGCACTGCGCTTGTCCTGACCGGTCTCGCCTGGAGCGCAGATCGCTTCTTCGTCGGCGACGGGCGTCATCAATCGACCAATGATGCGTATATCACCGCCGATTTCACGCGGGTGGCGCCCAAGGTCGCCGGGCGGATAGACAGCGTGCCTGTTGCGGACAATCAGAAGGTGCGGGCGGGCGACGTTCTGGCGCACATCGAAGACGATGATTATCGTACGGCCCTCGATACGGCTCGGGGCAAGCACCGTGCCGCGCAGGCCGATACCGTCAATCTCGCAGCAGCGCAGCAGCGCCAGTCGGCCCTGATCGACGCGGCACTTTCCACGATCGAGGCCGATGAGGCCGCCCTGCTTTTCGCGCGGCAGAATGCGGCCCGCTACCGCGCGCTTTCAGCAGGGGGAGCGAGCACGATCGAGCAGCAGCAGGGGGCCGAGGACCGTCAGCGCGAGGCTGTTGCGCGGCTGGCGCGTGACAAGGCGGCTGTGAATGCCAATCGCGCCGGGCTCGCCGTACTCGCTGCAGAAAGCGAGCGTGCACAGGGTGTCCTGATCCAGACGCGAAGCCTCGTGCGGCAAGCTGAACTCGATCTGTCCTATTGCACCATCACGGCCCCGGTCGATGGGGTAGTCGGGGCGCGCGACGTGCGTGTCGGTATGTATGTCCACCCCGGTACCGGGCTTCTGGCTGTCGTGCCGGTGCGTCAGGCCTATGTGATTGCCAATTTTCAGGAAACGCAGATGGCCCATATGCAGACGGGGCAGAAAGCCGAGATTCGGGTCGACAGCTTTCCCGATGCGGTGCTCCATGCCCATGTCGATAGTGTGGCAC
Organism: Colias nastes; assembly: GCA_907164665.1. Lineage (NCBI taxonomy): Eukaryota > Metazoa > Arthropoda > Insecta > Lepidoptera > Pieridae > Colias > Colias nastes. Next base: position 37,472 of record CAJQZM010037233.1, on the reverse strand, counting down.
CGGCGACAAATGTGGCCTTCGCCGTGATCCAGCCGGACAACGCGACCGGCAACTTCACAAAGGTAGTGCAGCGCGTCCCGGTAAAGCTGGTTTTTGATGACGGGCAGCCTCTGGCACGGCGTGTTCGTGTCGGTATGTCCGTCGAGGCCATGATCGATACGGCCTCGCCGCGAGACGGCGCTCATGGCACCGATGCGCGTTTCGTGTGGGAGTGAGGGAGATGAGACATTTGTCCCGCACGATAGCGCTCAGCCTTTTCCTGATCCTCGGGGGCTGTTCGGTCGGTCCCGATTTCCATAAACGTGACCCGGTGGCAGCGTCTCACTGGCATGAAAGTGTGACCCCCCGGAAAAGCCATCCGGATGAAACTGCGCCGATCGAGGCACAATGGTGGAAGCTCTACAAGGACCCTGTGCTGACGGCACTTGAGCAGGATGTGCTCGATGCCAATCTCGACCTCAGGGAAGCGGCGCTTCATTTCGAACAGAGTCGCGCCGAGCGCAGGATCGCAGCCGCGGCGCGTCTGCCCCAGATGCAGGGCGCCAGCTCTTATGCGCGCGAGCGCGCCAGTACGAATGGCATCCTGGGCCTGCTCGGCACGGAAGGGGACCGCGACCCGGCACAGATTGCAGATGGAACACAGGGGTTTGGGCCCGCTGCTGCAGCCGGGCCGAAAGGTAATCCTTCCTTCAACCTGCCCCAGTACGGGCTCAGTGCGTCGTGGGAGGTCGATCTGTGGGGGCATGTGCGCCGTCAGGTCGAGGCCGCGACAGCCTCCATGCAGGCAATGCGCGAGATGCAGCGCGATACGCTGGTTTCGCTCATGGCGGAGACCGCCCAGAACTATATTGCTCTGCGCAATGTGCAGGCTCAGACCGAGATTACCCGACAGAGTCTGGATATCGCTCGTCACAGTGTCGATCTGACCGTCTTGCGTGTGACCCAGGGTACGGCGACAAAACTCGACCTGGCCTATGCGCGTGGTCAGTTGCACGGTTTCGAGGCCCGTTTGCCGCAACTGCATCGTGAAGAAGTCCATCTTCTCAATGCCCTGGCGTTTCTGATGGCACGCGAACCGGGAACCCTGTCATGGCGTCTTGCAGGTACGGGCAATATTCCACCGCTCCCTGAAACCATTCCGGTTGGATTGCCCTCGGAGCTTGCCGAGAGACGCCCGGATATACGGGCAGCCCAGGCGCGTCTGCATGCAGCGACGGCTACGATCGGGGTTGCTGTGGCTGATTTCTTTCCGCGTATCACGTTGTCCGGCAGTCTGGATGTCCAGGCGCTTCAGTTCAGCGGCCTCGGGTCATGGGCATCACGTCAGTATGGTTTTGGTCCGACCATGACCATTCCGCTGTTCGAGGGCGGAAAGCTTGCCGGGCAACTTGCCTTGCGCAGGCTTCAGCAGAAAGAAGCGGCCATCGCGCTCCAAAGAACGGTTCTTCACGCATGGGAGGAGGTCGATGATGCCATGGCCGATCTGGGCACAGCCCAGGAGCGCCACGATCGACTGGCTGAGGCGGTCACTGAAAGTGAGACCGCCGTGCGGGTGGCGCAGTTGCAGTATGCCCAGGGGGCCGGTGACTTTCTCAACGTTCTGACGACGCAGAATGGGCTGCTTGAGAGCCGGAGCGCACTCTCGGATGCGCGGGCTGAAGTCTCGGTCTCGATGGCGCGGCTTTATCGCGCCCTGGGAGGCGGCTGGACGCGAACTTAGCCGGGTCAGGTGCGACGGCCCCTGAGGCCGCCGCGCCTTTTTCTCAGCCTGCGGGGATCGTGATCACGGCACCCGGCGAATGGCTGGTGGCAGCGAGGGCCGCGAGGATCTGCATCATGGTGAAGCTCAGCTTGCTGCGGAAATCGTCATCGCTGATCCAGTACCAGCGGCCCCGGTAGCGCACGGCGTCGTAGTTGTGATCCGGAGCCGACTTGCCTGAGTGAATAACCACATCGGGGCGTGTTTCGATACCGACCGGGCTGATTGTGGGCAGGGTACGACCCGCCTTGATGTCCTCTTCGGGAATTTCCATTTCATAGGCGATCTGGGACAGCATGGCGAACATCGAGCGTGTCAGAATGGCTATCTGTCCGGCCACTTTCGGATAGGGGCCATAGACGATCTCGGCTTCTTCGGCGTGAGGGTCGAGATGAAGCAGGCGCCGCACTTCGGCCTGGATGGTCGTCAGGGCCGGATCGGATGTGGCTGTCAGTACCAGATAGGCATGTTCGGGCTGTGTGCCCGAGGGCTTGTTGGCCGATCCGGAAGGCGGCTGGTCGCCTGTCGGTTTGGCGGCATCCGTCGATATACGTATGGTCATGGCGCCGGCGACCTGCA